>CM056950.1:14632981-14909657 GCA_029856935.1 Cyclocarya paliurus
CACTACCTACGAATCAGTCAACTGTGATTTTGTTTTGGGTTGGAATGATATAGCTTGTGATATTGTTGGAATCGGTTCAGTCAGGATTAAGATGTATGATGGAATCATTAGAACTTTGTCTAACATTAGGCATATTCCATCTTTGAAGAAAAATTTTGTATCTTTGGGCATTCTTGACTTATTCGGTTATCAGTATTCAACTGTAGGTGGAGTCATTCGAGTACACATGCGCTTTTTAGTGGTAATGACAGTGAAGAAGACAGATGGTCTTTATTTTCTTCTTGGTGAGACAATGATTGGTGTAGTTGTATCTTCAGACGTTCTAAATTCAGGTATTACTCATTTATGACACATATGATTGGGCCATATGGCTGAACAAGCATGGTCATTTGTAAGTAGGCAGTTTTTGCTTTGTGTGATCAAAAGACAAGAAAGCTTATTTTTTGTGTTGGCATTGTATTATTGTGAAGCAGTGCAGAATCAGGTTTACTGTAATTTATTTTTTCTAATTTTTGGGGTACATCTTGTGCAAGGTAGTGCCTTATTTGTACTCATGTTGTTTGATGACCATTTAGAGGAAAAATATTGGACTAGTTTTTCTGAAGTGGTGTGAGTGACGTGTTTGATGTGTTCAAGCACTTGAGAAGGCTAGTGATCTACAGAAAAGAAGGAAGAGTGTTTTTCATGCCGTACAGTTGGATCCATTCCACATAAATGGGGTAGCTAAATGGAATGAATCAGACTTTTGTGTGAGAGCCCATAGTATGCCTTTGGTATGCAGGCCTGTCTAAAGATTAGGTGACGCGGTTAACATAATTTGCTTTTGGGTGAACCTTTTTCCTTCCATAGCTTTGTAGTTGTTATTTCCACAAGAAATGAGAGTAGAGTTTTAATAAGAAGATGGAGTTGCTGGGAGAGCTTTACAATAGAGTGCAAGTGATACTCTAGATCATGCTATTGGAAAGTAGCTTGATTTTGATTTTGATATTGGCACACATTCGAGATATGCTCATACAGACTTTGTGGTGTTCTTCCTTTGGCAGAGAATATTTGTTGTTAGCCTTCGTGTGTATTCAGAAGCCATTATTCAAGTAAGTAGTCTATATAATGGTGCATTGCTTTTGTGTAAAGAGGTTGAATCTCTTCATTAGAACCAAGCTTGTGATATTTTCAAGTTGTCTATGGAGATGAAGACTTTTGGGTGGAAATGTGTTTTTCAAGAGAAAGGCGTTGTGTGTCCTGTTTTGGGAGTTTTAGAGGAGTTTTGACTTTTGGATCTTTGGTCGGTATCTTTGATGTCTTTGTTGTCGAATAGTGAAATTCGATTTGGTGGAATTGCTATTTTGTTTTAGGCTTGATAGAATTTAAGTCAAGATGGAGATTTGTTGAGTGTGGCTTGATTCCTATTGACAACTCCATTCCATAGACTTGGCTTGACTGTGGCTCAACCCTAACTCGAGCGAACTTTGACTCAACACTTCGCTTGACATTTGCTCGATAGTCCACTTGAGTGAACCCATGCAGATTGTTCACTCAACACTTAGCTCGATATGCCACTCTAGCGAATGTTCGTAATTAGAATTTTTTGCACCATACAATATAAATACATGTTAGTTTTTTTAATGTAGTGTGACTTTGAGTGGCTAGAACCAAGAGAAAAAAGAGAATTCATTTTGTGAGATTTTGAGAGCTCATTGGGTGTATTGGAGCTTTTGGGATTGATGAGTGATTTGTGATACCTCTCTTGTACTTTAATTTGTTGATAGTGAATTCTTTGAGACCGACTTCACCAGCGGACGTAGGCTTTGTCAAGCCGAACCATGTAAATCTTGATGTTCTTTGTGTGATTGTCGAATTTGATTTTGTTTGCTTCCCCTATGATATTTCAAATTAGCCACTATAGTTAGTTAATTCCAATAGAATGAAACCTTGTTTCAGAGATTTTGTGATGTCAATTTCTACGTTAATTCTAATAAATTTTATCCATTGTATTTCAAATTGTGTGTCTTCTTCAACTTCCAATAGGTTGCCTAGTGCTTTCCTAATACTTGTAGCATTTTCATAGGTCATGTGATCTAGAAGGAGGCTATGTATTTGCACAAAAAAATTTGAGTGATTTAGTTGTATTTCTTTCAGTGTTGATCCTGGTGGCCACGACTTGAGTATGAGCAAGTGTTCTTTGAAATTTCATAGAGCTTGATTGATGACTCGATGTTTATTAGCAGTGTAAATCGGTCCGATTCGAGGGGTGATGGATCAAAATTTTTGGTCCATCATTTTTCTTAGACCAGGCTGGAATGAACATCCATAGGGACCAGTCCGATCCAGTCGGTCTGACCCAATTATTTTTTATTTGCAAATAAGTTAATAAAAAAATTTATTTAAATTTCTAAATTAAAATTAAGTGAATTATTAATGTAGATTATGTAACTAACTCATTAAAAAAATAATTAGTTATAATTACATTGATGATGTTAATTGCTAATTTGTTACTAAATTGATAGTTAATGCATAATGAGCTATATTAAACTTTTTACATTTTGTATATGAAACATAAATAATTGAATTATCCATAGGTCACCGTCCATACATGCTTTATATTTACTTGGAACTTAAGTATTTTACGAAAAAATTATCTAATAACTTTAATTAGATCATAGATATAGATGATAGTAATTAGTTAATGGTGAATTGGTGATAGGTTAGTTAATTGATATCATACATTAGTTAATTACAATTTACAATAATATTTGTTATTGCTTTATATTTACTTACAACTTAGGTATTTTACAAAAAAATCATCTAATAACTTTAATTAGATGATAGATGTAGATGTTAGTAATTAGTTAATGACAAATTGGTGATAGGTTAATTGATAATATACATTAATTAATTAATAGAATATTAATCTGTAATTACATATTTAAAATTTTATATTGTTAATAATGATAGGTTATATGAAAATTACATAATTAATTATATAATTATTATATAAAATAATATATATAACATATATTTAAAAATTAAAAAACATATATTTTCCTATTTGGTTGGTCTAGTCAGGGAAAACCTCACCCCGAGACCGAAAACCCAAAAAAATGGAATTTCTTAGATCGAGACTGACCGGTCTCAACTTCGGGCTGATCCGGTTTGGACCAAACCGGTCGGTCCAATTGGTTTCTCTAGTCTGGACCGACGAGCTTACAATCCTAATGTTTATCATATGGGGCCTGGAAAGTGAATAGGAACCGGTTGGCTTCCAAGTCTTCAATGAGAAAATTTGTTATGAAATTCCATGATGCTTTGATGCTTGCATGAATTGCAAATTTATTCACAGGACTAGCAGCAATAAGACATCCCACTACTGTTAGCTCTGATATTTTTTTTTTTTTGCTACTTCCACTGCAAGTTCTAAGTTAAGGTCTTGCCATGTAAGAGCTTCTGTTTGTGAGATCAGGGGATGCGTGGAGGCTGGGATGGTGATTTGTTTAGGAAGATACGTGAGACTCGATGAAGGAGTAGAAAGTCACTCAGGAGTGAGGGGAGACTCCACAGAGAGAGAGTAGTTTCTGCATTTTTAAAGCGCTTTTGAATCAATAGTATCGGTCTTGATCTCTCTCTAAAAGCCCATACTTGACTGCTCATTAATGGCTTCTCGTTGTAAACGCTTGTGGCCTGCGCCAGTCTACTTCACGATCACCATATTCTTGGGCATCACAGCACTGAAATATCCCAAGAATGCAAATCTCGACAACCAAACTCATCGCCCATGACCTTCGACTCCAAGGTCTTCAAAGCTCTCAGGGAGCCAGTTTCAACACTCTGGTTGCCGCCCTCCAATATCTCTCCTCCCAACTCTTCCTTTCTTCTCCAAACCTAACCATCTTTGATATCAAAGACTCAGGCTTTCAGCCATCTCCCATGTCTCTTTTCCTCCAAGGCTCCTGAATGATCTCCCAATACCCACGCCTCTCCTCCAAAGAGCCCACAGTCCCATTTATACGAAAATAGCTCCAAACAAAGGAATCAAAGGCTTAGCAAACCACTCTTGTAAATTGGACTTGCCCAAAAATCTCAACATTGCTCCGAACCCAAAAATAGACATTGCTCCATATTTCAAAAACACATTCATTAAAGCACTCTCAATACAGAAATCTGATTGAATTCCGAAATTCCAACCAAGTGCATGAGTTTGAAGGCCTTTCTTCAATACCGGCAGATTTGCACAAGCCACAAGCAGGCTGCAATGTGTCAAGGAATTTGGAATCACTGGACCTCATCGGATCATCATGAAAAGATTCAAGCCCTCTTTATTTATTTATTTCTTATCGAAGAAGTAAACACTCCTAAAAGCTCGATACAGATCACAGCAGGAGATTTAAGTGACTCACAGTACTCCCAACGCACCAACTTAAAATTCCTGAAAATAACCAGAAAATACTTGGAACAGTAACTATCAGTATGCCGTAGGAAGCACCCATTAGTCAAGAGAAGAGAGTGACATGCTTCTTCTCTTCTTTTGCTGCGTGCAGCTGGGCTTAAACCTGATTGCAGGAACTACAAAATTGCAAAGCAGAATAAAGTATCAAAACAATGAATTTTCTCTAATTAGTATTGAATTCAACATGCCTGAATGACTTGCTTTTGCAAGCCATAAAACCATTCTGAAAGTGTTGAAAATATCATTCTCTAATTTCTCTGGAGATGAACAGCTTCGCTCTAAAAAGCTTCACCCAGTTAAACTGTGAATATTAGGCCCATCCAAGTCTGTTTCCTTGGGGAAAACCAAAGCAATGATGCAATCGGATGATTTAGGTGCAATGGCGAGCATGGAACATGCATCATGCAAGTCAGGAAGTATGAACAGAAGCCTTACCCAAATGGAATTCACAACTGGAATCTTGATTAATCCTGCAGTCCCTCTGCTTCAGGTATGATATGAAAACCTGAAAGCCTTTACAGTCGCCTGCAGAAGATGGGATCAGATGGCATACCTCCATTTTATGTGTTGGGTTACTAGTAAATGTTGATCTCACATGCTGAAATCCGTGCGTTTGGTGATATCTAATTTAGCAGGCCAGTCAGCAGGCTCTGTAAGAGTGTTTGAATACTTGCAAATATCAGAGTCCAATCTATATGAATAAACTGTGCAGTAATGAACCCCAGCCTTTCATAATGTACCTTGCCACTGATATTCAAGCCCTCTTCATAGAACCTAGTCTTTGCATGTTAAGGCAGTCAACAGTGATGCCTCAAACCAAGACCAACACCTTGATCACAGAGGATCCACCTCCAGTGCACCATCTCAGATGAATATTCCAGCTGAAGCTAGAAGCATCTAGAATAGAAGGACCTTATAACAGAAATGCTGAGGTGTACCAATCATATGGAAATAGTTGTTATGTAAATATCCTATATGTATGTGATGAATTACTCTGTAATGTATTGAGGAAAAAACAGAAGTTGAAACAGATTTCCAAATGAGAAACTCTCTCTTAGTCATTTCCTCAAACACCTAGTCTGTGACTATCAATTCCATTCAGCATTGCAAAACCATAGGATAAAACTCAGGGAGTCCAAGTGTCAAAAGTATGGATACTGAGACCCTTAGATCATTCCAAACCACTAAAACTAGTTCATATTTCTTAACTCAGCTGAAAGAGCTTTACATAACTTGGGTCTTGCTCCATCAAAGGAGCAGCAAGGCAGCAAGTTACTACGTTAGTATTTTAAAGGACTTAGAAGAAAGAACAAACAAAATCCCTGCACGGACTTTCATTGATCCAGTGCAAAGAACCACATCCCAATCGGTCATTACATTAAACTATTTATACTCAGAATTCAAAGACTCGCATTTCTTATATATGCAAAATACAGTATTGCCAATGTGCAAATCAAATGAAAACACAGATTTAAAGATCTGCAATTGAAGCTCTGGGGCATCTTGTGAACACCAAGAACCTCTACATCCATCAACAAGAATTTCAACATTTTTGAAATACAGTACCTGAATTATTAATTTTATGCTGTTGAGCTATGTTTTGATGGTGCTTAGGAGATCAAGATAACACCTGATTCTCGATGCTCAAAGAAACAGATCAACATTATAAAACAGGGTGTTTGCTGCATGAGGCACAATCACAACAATGAGGATACAAGTAAAACAAATCTTAAATCATTTCATTCATCCATTAAATTTGATATTTCGTACATCATAACAATACATAACAAGATTCTATAGTTTCATCTAATTCACCAATCAAAAGCCCTAAGATTCATCTTTTACTAATCTCATTATCAATTCACTAATCCTAACATCTTTATCAATTCACTACGCCAGAATCATTGGGAAAAAAAATACACCAAAAAAAAAAAAAAAACAACACTTACAAATACAAAACATCGTCTGAATCAAAGAAAAGAACCAATCATACTAGAAATGAATCAATTAGACTTACTAGTTCTCATTACAATCCTTGTCATTCTCAATCCAATCAAACTGACATTCGCCGCACCAACAAACAAAGAATGCCTAAACAAATCGGCAATCTCCCTCGCCTCCTCATGCCCACACTCTTGCACAACTACCACACACGCCCCATTATCCCTCACCGACCTCTCCATCTCTGAAATGAACCTCGCCGGGAACAGAGCCTCCTCCAAATGCCCAGTGTACACCAAATCAAACGCACCATCGAAAAACGGCAAGTCATGCGGATCGGCCCGGCTCACCAGAGGCGGCGAGTCAACCAACTCGACACCCGTTACGTCCGAAACGCCAAGTTCGGAGAGGGCCATGACCTCGTGACCGGCCCCGGAGGAAACACAGAGGACTTTGGAGTGGTTATGGAGGAGACCCAGATGGCGGATTGAGGTGAAGAAGTGAGAAAAGGAAGAGACTTGGGACTTCCAGGCCCTGGAGGACCAGAGGCGGCGGTTCTTCTTGTCGAGGGGCAGGAGCTCTCGTGGGGAGGAGTCGCAGGTGGACTTGGGGAATTTGAGTTGGGGTTTGGGAGGGGCGTTGGGGGGAACGCAGGTCTGCGGGGTTTGGAGAAAGAGGAGGAGAAGGGTGAGGGTGGCTATGGTGATGGAGGCGAAGGATAGCCTGTGAAGGAAGATTTGGATGTGCCTATCCATTTTCGTCCTTGAGGAGATTGGATGGTTTGGTTCATTGTTGACGAGAACGATGCTTGCGCACGCTCCTTCTTGCTCATAATTGATAATTAAAATTAAAAATACTTCAGACCGTATGATATGGTTTTCCAACCTTTACACCCACCAATATAGTAACGACACGTTAGCAACTTGGGCTTTCCAAAAATGATTCTACCACACTGGATTATAGCCCAAATTCAGAACTCTCATTTTTTCTGGGCTCTGGCCATCTCCTCTCTGCTCCCTTCAAAAAATCTGACCGCACTGTATTACTCCAAGAATCTTGACCCATTGGAGTCTGCTTGCTTGAACATGAAAATATTTGAACATTATTTTACACTCAAATTCATTTGCAATCATCAGGTTCTGAATCTATCCTGCAGAGCCAAAATCTCATATCCATTAGAAATTATGTTCAAGTAGTAAATACTCACCATGCAAACCATGTAGCTCACAGTGATGCAATGCACTCAACTACACACGTAGCTGCCGCAGATTCCTCACATGGTCTCACCATGCATGAGCACTCACTGTCACAGTGTACCACACCTGCATTTGCTAGAGCAGCCTTAACAAATCACCCACTAAAGTTCACGTACTATGCATGATCATAGCTGTACAATTATGTTGTTATTAGAATATTCCTTCACAAATCGTGTATAAAAGAGAGGTAAGACCTCGTGTAAATACTAAGAAAGAAATATACAATATAATTTGAACATGGTATCATAGCAGTAACAAGGACTCGCTGTCAACCATGTCTGCTCAAACTTCTTCCTCTTCCTCCTCCACCCTCCCCTTATCCAATATTTCCCACCTTGTTTCAGTCAAACTTGCTCTCGATAATTGCCATCTCTGGAAGGTTCAAGTTGTCCCCTATCTGTGAGGGATACTAGTATGTTGATGGCAGTTGTCAACCCCCCTCCACCAAACTTCCAAACGAATCCCCCAACCCTAAATACGAAACTTGGGTTCAACATGATCAATGGGTCATGTCTGTCCACATTTATTCCCTCTCTCAATCTATTATTGCTCAAGTTGTTGGATGCTCTTTTGCTCGTGAGGTCTGGCTCTCTCTCGAATCCACCTATGCCTCGGCATCTCAAGCTCGTTTAATCCAAACCCAACTCCAACTCGCTTCTTTGAAAAAGGGAACTGACTCTATCCAAGCTTCTTGCTGACACCTTGGCTGTCGTTGGGTGATCTTTGCCTTCTGCAGAGTTTATTCCATACCTGTTAGCTGGTCTTGGTCTCGATTATGATACTTTGGTCTTGTTTGTTACATCACATATGGACCCTATTCCTATTGAGGAGCTACTCAGTCACCTCCTTGCTCATGAAGCCCAGTTACAACACCATGCAACCACCACTTCTATTTTCTTTTCCCCAAAACCCACAACACCTTTTTCTGCTCGTTCACTTTTTGGTCGCAATCATGGTTTTCATGGCCATCATCCTAGCAATTGCAACCGTGATAGTAGGACTCCCAATACTTGAGGCCGTGGACCCTCTGGGTACTTAGGTAACCATTTTTTTGTTTTCTCTCAATCTTTACCTAACTTTAGACCTATATGTCAAGTGTGTAACAAAATGAGTCACACTGCCCTTATGTGTATCTATCAATTTAACCAAGCATATACTTCGGCTGTCTCTCCTTTAGCGCATTTCTCTGATAGTGCCAGGTACCTTGATACAGTAGTCACCAATCACATTACCAGCGAGCTCGCCAATCTGAATTTGCAGGTTGTTGAACATTAGGGTGATGACCATCTTCGAGTTGGTGATGGCTCTTTAGTTCCCATTACTCACACTGGTTCAACCACTTTTCCTTCTCCTTCTTCTCAATTGCTTTTAACTAAACTCTTATGTGTTCCATTATTTACAAAAAAATCTTGTTTCTGTCCACCAATTCTGCTTTGACAACAATGCTTATTTTTATTTTTCTCTAATGGTTTTCTATGTTAAGGAGTGCAACACCAGAAAAACTCTGCTCCAAGGGACAACCTCTAATGGTCTTTACACATTTTCAACATTGCCTCCACAAGCTCACTCAAGCACACTATCTTCTGTCCACTCTGGCACTTCAAACTTGCTCATCCTTCACTCAAGACCATTCGCTCTATTCTTCTTCAACATGGACTTCCATTGGAAAAATTTCCTTCAGTACAATTATGTAATGCATGTGCCATGGCTAAACACCATCGTGCACCTGCTTTAACTAGGCTTACTAAATCTTCAACTTCTTTTGATCTTGTATTTAGTGATCTCTTGGGACCTTCACCCCATGTTTCCTCTGAAGGCTTTTGATATTATATATCTTTTGTTGATGATCATTCACGCTGCACATGGTTGTTCCCATTACAAAACATATGTCAAGCACCGTCAACTTTTGCAAAATTCAAAGCCTACGTTGAGTTGCAATTCAATTATAAAATTACGCAACTTTAAACTGATTGGAGAGGGGAGTTCAGGTCCTTTACTAAGCTTCTCTCCACCTTAGGTATTAAGCACCGAATCACTTGTCCCCATGCTCATACCCAAAATGGCATAATAGAGAGAAACCACAGACACATAGTTGATTCTGGATTAGCTTTATTAGCTCACGCTTCAATTCCACTACAATTTTGGCCTTATGCTTTTCAACATGCCGTCATGATCATTAATATGCTTCCATCTTCTTCACTGCAAAATCTATCTCCATTTTTTACTTTGCACAAAACTAAGCTAGACTTCAAAAATCTTTGTGTATTTAGCTCAGCATGCTGGCCCTTAAAAGGCCTTTTAACCTTCATAAATTTGATTACAGATCGATCCAATGTGTGTACCTAGGTCTCAGCCCGGCCCACAAAGGCTCAATTTATTATCACATTCCCACACATCGTGTCTTCATCATGAAAGATATTCAGTTCAATGAAGATAATTTTCCCTTTGCCCATCCACCCAAGCCTAACTTCGTTTCTAAGCCCACCTACGTCTCACTCCCTTATATTAATTCTCATTCCAACCCATAATCTACTACCCCCTCTTTATTAGTCCCAATCCCTTCCTCAAGTCCCACTCATTCTTCTTCCTCCAGTCATTCTCCTTTCCACTCGAGTCATCACTCTGTTCAACAGCCTGCTCGCCCACGACAATTTACAAACAGCACCATCCCCTGTCCACCACCTCGTGCTCACTTGTCTCATGTCTCCACCATCCCTAAAAACCCTTCTTGTTTTTCCATTGTTCAAAAACATTCTGAATGGAGACATGCAATGTCAACCTAGTTCAATGCCCTTATAAAAAATTAGACCTGGACCCTTGTACCTGCCACTAATGCACCTAACATTATTTCATGCAAGTGGGTTTTTCGCACTAAATACCTTGTAGATTGCACCATCGAATGGAGGAAAGCTCGATTGGTGGCCAAGGGTTTTCTACAACAATTGGGACTTGACTACGATCAGACCTTTAGTCCAGTGGTGAAAGCTACTACCATTTGATTAGTCTTAGCTCTTGCAATTACAAATGGATGGCCTATCAACTAGTATGATGTACATAACATATTTCTTCATGGACCACTCATTGAGACAAATTTCATGGCCTAACCTCTTGGTTTTTCTCACCCTCAATATCCTACACATGTGTGCAAGCTTAGGAAAACTATCTATGGACTTAAATAGTCTCTACAAGCATGGTACTCTCGTTTAAGTCAAAAGTTAATTGATCTTGGATTTTCCATCTCAACAGCTGATGCTTCTCTATTTGTTCGAATATTTGGATCAACCTCATTGTATGTGCTTGTGTATGTTGACGACCTACTTGTCACTGGTTCTACTATGAAAACTATTATTGAGCTTCTTCATGAATTGCGCATAGATTTTCCCATCACAAGCCTTGGCCCACTGCATTTCTTTCTTGAAATTGAAGCAACGCAAACTCAGGAAGGCCTCTTGCTTACACAGAAGAAGTATATTGAAGATCTCCTCAAGCGCACCAACATGGGCTCATCCAAACCAGTACAAACTACAATAGCCACTTCTGTCAAGCTAAGCCTTTATGATGGCAACCTTTTCGAAGACCCATCTATATACCGCAGCATTCTGGGTTCCCTCCAATACCTCTCATTCATACGACCTGACCTTGTATTTGTTGTAAGCAAGGTGTGTAAATACATGCATGCACCTTGCATTCTTTATTGGCAAGTCGTAAAAACGGATACTCAAATATCTTAGGAACACATATATCCCTGGTATGATATTTTCCAAATCCTCCTTCATGAACATCAATGCATTTACTGATGCCGATTGGGCAGGCTGTCCTGATGATCGACGGTCTACTAGTGCATACCTCATTTACTCAGGTTCCAATTTAATTTATTGGTCTTCTAAGAAGTAACACATAATAGCAAGATCCTCAACCGAAGCTGAGTTCAAAGCAATTGCAAATGCCACAGCAGAAATTATTTGGGTACAACACCTATGTAAAGACCTTGGCATAACACTCAACTCTGCCCCAACACTCCATCGTGATAACCTCAGTGCCATGTACCTCTCATTTAACCCAGTTTTTCACGCACAAACAAAACATGTGGAGATCGACTTTCACTTCCTGAGGAACAAAGTTCTAAATAAATCCCTCCCAATTGCTTTCATTTCCGGAAAGGATCAATTGGTTGATGTTCTTACATAGCCTTTGTTAGTAGCATCATTTCAGTTGTTATGTTCAAGTCTACGCTTACGTTCACTGTAGCTTGACTTGAGGGGGTTTGTTCAAGCAACAAATCCTCACCATGCAAACCATGTAGCTCACAGTGATACAATGCACTACCTACACACGTAGCTGCTGCAGATTCCTCACATGGTCTCACCATGCATGAGCACTCATTGTCACAGTGTACCACACCTGCACCTGCTAGAGCAACCTCAACAAATCATCCACTATAGCTCACGGACCATGTATGATCATAGCTGTACAATTCTGTTATTGTCAGAATATTCCTTCACAAATCGTGTATAAAAGAGTGGCAAGACCTCATGTAAATACTGAGAGAAAGAAATATACAATATAATTTGAACAAATTACAACCCCATCTCTTCAAATCAACGTTATTTGAAACTTTAAACAGCTTCTGTGTTTGACAGGAACTACAAACAGCACTAAAAAAATGGAGCTCAATCTTTACAAAAACTAACACACGAAAACCATTCAAAATGTTTCCTTTAAAATCCCACACAAATTAGTCTTGGGAGCAACAGGATAGCAAGCTTGAGATTGAGAGAGTTGCCTCAGGCTTCGACATGAAGACTGTGGGCGACCACGCTAGATGTAGTTGAGACGGCGAGACAGTGGCTGAGAGAAGGTTATATTTTTTTGTACTGGATATAACCCGGTGTGTTTCTACAACCACGTCAGCCTCCCATTCGTTGGTGTATTTCTCTACTTTATAGTAGTCTGCACAACGCTATGAAAACAAAGCCGCTCCAGTTCAGAACAATTACATCTAAAACTAGAATTAATTGTATAGAAACAGCAGACAGCTAACTATCCTGTCAAAACAAATTTAGGACAATAAGCACATCACAAAGCTGACTTATCTCAGCAAACTTCATAGTGCTGCTTCATATGAAACACAATCAGATCATCATTCATATTGACGTTTCTCGCAAACTAGAAGTCCATTCATTACTTGTGTGTGCTCGACTAGAAGAACTTGCTGTGCTAGACAGGCCTTTTCTAAGAACGAAAGCTGGTTGTCTAGGAGTTGGAATTGTCGCAGTTTCACTGTCAAGCATGGTAATGATATTTGAGATGGTGGGGCGGTCACTTGGGTCTTCTTGTACGCATAAGAATGCAATATTAACGCATTTCAAGAACTGATCGACATTGCAACTCTCCCGCAAGGATTGGTCCATTGAGTCTAACACCCTGTTTTCTTCCCACAATCTCCATGCCTGATACATTTTTTTAAGTAGATATTGGTATGAAGTATAAGGATGACAAAAAACAGAGCTGATGATTATGAAAAGCTATAAATTGCTTACATAAGCTACAAGGCTCATGGCTTCTTCTGATTGATAATATCCTGTATTCTTTTTTCCACATATTATCTCAAGGAGAACTACTCCAAAACTATAAACATCGGATTTGACTGAGAAAATTCCATTTAATGCGTACTCCGGAGACATATAGCCCCTGCATTAGGAGAATTTTCAGTCAACAAAGTTGGCACATGCATGAGTTTTGTTCAGTGGAGTTTGGAGATTGAGAATTGTGGTATTATAGTATACAAAAATCAGCTTTCAGAGTTATATTATCTACCACGAACTTACAAAGTTCCGGCTAATCGGGTTGTGTTATCCCCAGTTTCTTTTCCTCCAACCATCCTTGCCAAACCAAAGTCAGATATTTTGGGGTTCATCTCCTCATCAAGAAGAATGTTGCTGGTTTTCAGATCTCTATGGATGATCCTCAATCTAGAGTCTTGGTGAAGATAAAGAAGTCCTCTAGTTATTCCCAAGATAATGTTGAAGCGAATCTTCCAGTCCAAAAGCATGCTTAGATTTTTATCTTCCAAGGTTTCCATTTTCCATTGAAGAGCACAATTTTAGAACAGAAACAGATTAAGCTTACTCAAATAAGATACAGTTTTATTAGCACTGTAAGAAACTAGGGATTTGGTTTAGAAACTAACCAAATATAAATGAGTCTAAGCTTTTGTTGGGCATGTACTCATAGAGTAAAATCTTTTCATCTCCATTTATGCAATATCCTCGAAGTCTAACAAGATTCCTATGTTGGAGTTTTGAAATCAACACCACCTCATTTTTAAATTCCTGTAAGCCTTGTCGTGACACACTTGAGAGCCTCTTTACAGCAATTTCATGACCTCCTGGAAATGTACCCTGTGACAAAATTACCCACAATATTACTGCTAACAGAAACTATTACAATGAACATACTAAATGATGCTTCTAAATTACCAGGTAAACAGGCCCAAAGCCCCCCTGCCCGAGCCTGTTTGCGTCTGAGAAGTTATTTGTAGCGGCTAGTATGCATTCCAAATCAAAAAAGGGTACTTCTATGCCTTGCCCATCTTCTTCTATGGACCCAACCGAGTCTATCAAGTCTTTGACATGTTTTTCACTGTCCAATGCGTGAAGTGCTTGTTTTCTTTTCTCCCTTGTCACTTCTGAATGCCGTAGACAAAATGTTTAGTATTTACATGTTAATTACAGGATTCAACTACTAAGTGGTTTCATTCTGAATCAAATGGGGTATAAAACTACAGATTGTGAAGTTACCTTGCCTCTTGGCCATCTTTCTTATATACATAAAAATAATGATGCAAGCGAGAGCAGTCACACATGCAAGAGGTAACACAACAATCAGGGGCAATGGAATCTTTATCGTTGAAGGCTGATCTTTTGAAGGCTCTTTCGAAGGCTCTTCTGAAGACGTAGGAAAATCACCTTCTACAAGAAAGAAAGAGGATATGTCTCACTTAGATATTTAAAATATTGAAATGGCTCTTCTTGAATAGGTTTGTGACGATGTTCAAGATCAAACGGAAAAAACAGACTAATCTGCAGACTCCTCTTTAGCAATAACATCACACAGGTCTAATCTGCAGAGGCATCTGACATAGCCGTCCTAACCTTTAGTACAATTCAGATTTGAGCCATCCCACCGGAAGTTTGGATGGCAAAGGCACCTCAGTTTTTCTTCTCTTGTTGCATTGCAAGTTGAATTTGGCCAATCCTTGCAGTCCGTGGATGAATTACAGGTTGGCTCCATTGGTGGCCCCCAACTAATCCGTACGCCGACTTTATTTTTCCTTTGTGATCTAGAAGCCTCCAATCTGCCTTCCAATTGATCAGTGTAGTTGTCTACCCCAGTAATCAACGTGTCGTTCGAAATAAATGGCAATGGCACATTTAGCCACGGAATTATTCTTGAATAAGGATATTCTTGAATGACTTGGATGACAAAGTTTCGTGCACTTGGATCGATGCTAAGAACACGATGAGCGCCACCGGGTGCCTTGAAGCTAACCTGGTCTGACGAGGTGTTGCAGTCGAAAAAGAAGTACATGGGGTCGCCACAATCTTGTCCCGTGCTCAAGGGATAGGGGATCGTATATGTGCCACAAGGCTTGCAAGTCCTTGCAGTTGATTCTGCAAGAGCATAGACATCTTTAAAATAGAAAATATACACTAAAAATTGAGCTTTGCCCCTTGTAGTTTTAGGAACCTGTTTAGCATTAAAACATGTTACAGATCTGCTATGCAGAGTTTTCAGACTGCCTAACAAAATTAAAGATTTTGAAGGTGAGAGTTGATTGTTTCTCACTTCCTTTTCTTATCTATATTCTCTGTTTTTTTTTTTTTTTGAAAAGTAGCTATAATACATTGGCCAAATCAATGCCTTATGGTACAATTCAGGTATTGAATCAACTCCATAATATTTTGACATTTTTAAAAGGATTACCTATGTCAGCTTTTGCTACGCGAACAGAGAGGTTAGTATCCTGGTTCGGATACTCTTGAAGATTCTCTATAAGATCATTCCAAATCCAGCAGGTGTTGTTACTAACAGTAGTATCACCTCTTCGCGGGATGTTTTCAGCTTCCTGATATAAATAAGCGACGCACTGGCTATTTTCAAAACATTTCGTTTGACATTCTGTTTCATTTGCTACCTTGGAAACTAAATTTGGGTCGGGGTCGCTCACTTTCATCATCTTTAAGCTCAAGAATATACTGGAATTAGTTGATGCCGAATTTCTGGTGCAGCCACCAGAAAAATCTCTCGACTCCCAATAATAATCAACAGGGTTAATAGGCTTGAACCCCGGCAAACATTTGCATAATAAAGGCCAATTGTTAATGTTGCAGCTCCCGAATTTCCCACAATAGTTATAAATGCCACATTCGTCTTCCGGCTTCGACCATGTTAAAGACCATTTCGTCTCATTCCAGGTCAGATACTGTAACTGCCCATTGTTATTCATTACCAGCCTTGTGAAATCTAAACTTCGATTAGTCTGCAGCTGTTTTATTGTGTTTTCCAGAAATTCGGATTTATTGTCAGGTATGACGCTCTTGCTGAAATTGGATAACAGGTCGGCTACGGCAGGAATTATGTCATCCGAGCTCGGGAACTTACCTCTTGCCATCCCACTTTTCCAGTACACGGATTGTTTTTTTATGACAACATATTGGTCCTCTGTTTGTTGATCTAGCTTAAACGTGTATTGCCCACTTCGAGGGTCATCTTTGCCTTTCCATGAAGTTAATGTCAGTTTGTCATCCATCTTCATACCTGGAAGAAAAGTATCGGTTGGATATTTGAAGCTCTCCCAGAGTCTCGTCTCCATGTTATCATCATTGCTTAATACCAGGTTTCCAGAATCCATGAGCTTCACAGTTCGATTTGTAGAGGAGGAATTATCAAGATCTGTAGAAAAATATACTATCCCGTCGGTGTCCAATACCTTGAGGTTTCCATCTTCTGCAATTCTTAAAACACCAGGGAAATTCCTAGGCAATGGCTTGTCCCGGTTGGCAACCCATACAGCTGAATCTAGATCCCGTTGATGATAGAATATTCCGACGAATATTTTGGGGCTAGTGGTGTTCCTCCTAGTGGTAAAGAATCTGAGTTCAAACGTTCCTCCAGCGGAGACAAGAGTTCCACTCCCAGAAATAGACTCGCCATGCTTAAGAATATCTCCAGGATAGCAATTTACATGAAGAGAGGACCCCAAGAAGAAAAAGACGCAAGATAGCAAGCATCTTGCAGACGATTGTCTGTTGAGTGTTCTTCTATGGCTTGCCATTCATTCATTCCCAAAACTATTCAGATTTGAAGCGATGTGGGTTGAGGATAAGGAGTGTGGCGAGATCATTGCGAGGTATTGGCAAGGGAGCTTTGAAGGGAGATCCAGGGTTGATATTGCGGACAGATTAAATAGCTGCAGTAGGGGTTTGGAAGAATGGAACAAATTCAAATTTGGTCACGTTTCTATGAATATAAGGAGAGCCCGAGATAGACTGCAGAGGTTGTAACTTGAGGACCCTGATCGAGTTACCAGGGAGGATTTGTTTGATGCTAGAAAAAACCTCCAATCATGGTTGGAAAAGGAAGAGATTCTGTGGAAGCAACGTGCTAAAGCTTTATGGCTGAAGGGAGGAGATAGAAATTCAAGATTCTTCCATCACAAGGCATCTCAGAGGAAGAGTAAGAACAATATTAAAGGGTTAAAAGGGGAGGACGGGACATGGTATTTTGACGAGGGAAAAGATCAACTCATCCTGAATTATTTTCAGACTTTATTTCAGTCCGAGCAAAAGGATCCCAACTGGGATTTTTTGAATGATCTGAGTGGTACAGTCACTAGAGATATGAATGATATTTTATTGCAGGAGTTTTCCAGTGATGAGGTAAAGACAGCTCTAGATCAAATGCATCCTACTAAATCTCCAGGACCAGATGGCATGGCCCCCATTTTCTTCCAATAGTACTGGCATATTGTGGGAGCGGATGTGACTCAAACTGTTTTACAAACACTCAGAACTGGTATTTTACCCTCTTCTCTCAATCATACTTTTATTACCTTGATCCCAAAGAAAATTAAGCCGGAAAGGATTTCTGAGTTTAGGCCTATCAGCTTATGTAACGTGTTGTATAAAATCATATCCAAGGTCATAGCAAACAGGCTAAAAAAGGTGCTTGATAATCTTATTACTAGCAGTCAGTGTGCTTTTGTTCCTGGTCGACTTATAACTGATAATATCCTTGTGGCCTATGAGTTGATGCATTTTCTGAAAAATAAAAGGAAGGGTAAGGAAGGGTTTATGTCCATTAAACTGGATATGAGTAAAGCTTATGATCGAGTGGAATGGGTTTACCTTGCAGCTGTCATGGAAAAAATGGGTTTCGCTCCCCAATGGATTGAACTAGTTATGATGTGTGTTAAGTCTGTCTCTTTTTCAGTATTGATAAATGGTGAGCCTAAAGGTCCTATTGTCCCCTCAAGAGGTCTTCGACAAGGTGACCCCTTATCCCCATATTTGTTCCTCCTATGTACAGAAGGTTTAATATCCCTACTCAACAAAGCTGAAAGAAGAAGGGAGATCACAGCGATCAGAGTATGTAGAGGGGCTCCTGCAATTTCCCACCTTCTGTTTGCGGATGATAGCCTACTATTCTGCAAGGCTACTGTAGCTGAAAACAGGTGGATTCAAGAGTTATTGGGCTATTATGAGGCAGCTTCAGGCTAAAAGATAAACAAAGAGAAGACAGGCATTGTTTTTAGTAGGAATGTGCACAGTGACAGACAAGCTGAACTTCTGGAAACTTGGGGGACATAGAATAGCCAGCACCTAGACAAGTACTTAGGACTTCCACCTTTGGTTGGCAGATCTAAATATAAGGTGTTCTCAGAAATTAAACATAAAGTTTGGAAAAAACTACAGGGTTGGAAAGAAAAGATCCTCTCAATTGGGGGGAAGGAAATCTTGATTAAAGCTGTTGCACTCTCCATCCCTACCTACTCCATGAGCTGTTTCAAACTTCCATCTACCTTGTGTACTGAGCTAGAACAATTGATGGCTAAGTTCTGGTGGGGCCAAAAGAAGGATGAAAAGAAAATTCATTGGATGAGCTGGTCCAAGATGTGTGAGACTAAACAGGCAGGGGGCATGGGTTTTAAGGACCTTAGAGTCTTAAATGATGCCCTGTTGGCCAAACAAGGTTGGAGAATTATGCAAAATACAACCTCTCTATTGCATAAAATTTTTAAGGCTAAATACTTCCCTAGAAATCAGTTCTTGGATGCTACTCTGGGTCATAAACCTTCTTTTGTGTCGAGAGGTATATGGAGCACCATTCCTAAAATAACTGCTGGATGTCGTTGGAGGATAGGCACTGGGGAAGGTGTGAAGATTTGGAAAGATCACTGGGTTCCTGGAAGACCTACACTACTGCTTGTTCTGAATGAAGATGGGATTGGCTCTTATGAGATGGAGACTACTGTTGACTACCTGTTAGACACTACTCATCGAATGTGGGATGTTGGCAAGGTGAATACCATGTTTGCCCCCAATGTGGCTTCAGAAATTTTGCATATTGTGTTAAGTAATGGCGGGCCTGACTTGCTTTGTTGGACTCAGGAATCACATGGTGACTATACGGTCAAAAGTGCCTACAGACTGTTTCGATCTATTGACCATATTGAACAAAGTGGGGAATCCTCAAATAATGCCTTAATGACAAGATTATGGAAAGCAATCTGGAGAATGCAACTTCCATCTAAAGGAAAAATATTTGCGTGGAAAGCTGTTAAATAAATCTTGCCTACGAGACATAATCTCAGGAAAAAACATGTTGTGACTGAGGATGCTTGTGTGTTCTGTAGAGCTGAACGTGAAGATGTATTGCATGCTCTATGCACTTGCCCATCGATCAGAGATATTTGGCTTCACCACTTTCCCAAGATAAAATATAATAGCCAGCATGAACTGTTTTTTGATGTTGCCCTTCGAATTATGCAAGAAAACACCCGAGACACATTAGAGTTATTCTTTCTGATTTGTTGGAGTTGCTGGTATAGAAGAAATATGAAGATTTTTGAGGATAAATGTGTGAATGCAGAGACGGCACTAGAGAACAGTTTGGCAATGCAGAGATCCTTTAAAGAATTAAAACACAAACCTATACCTGCTGTAAGGCATCACTGCAAATGGGAAGCTCCCCCTCCTGGTACCTTTAAACTCAATGTTGACGGCGCTTTCTCCGCCAATGGAGTTGTAGCTGGAGTTGGGGTCATTTTAAGAGATTCTAATGGGACGGTACTAATGTCTGCGGCTAGGAAGGAGCAGGCTGTTTTAACAGTGGTTGAGATTGAAGGGTTGGCTGTTCTTCAGGGTCTTCGGCTCAGCTTTCACCTTGGTATCCAACATCTTGTTATTGAGAGTGATTCTCAGTTGGCTATCTCTGAGTTCAATAAACCAGGAAGATCAATAGCAGCAATTGGTAACATCATCCAAGAAGCAAAGAAACTAATGACACGTTTTAATTCATGCACAATCCAGTATGCTAACAGAAGTTGCAACGCCGCAGCTCACTCACTAGCTAAGTTTAGCTTAAGTGTTAAGGAAATTAGTTTATGGTGGAGCTCATTCCCAGATGTAATCACTAATATCCTTTGGATTGATTCTCGTGTGTAAGACTGTTGTTTTATGATGAAATGAAGTTGTTTGTTTTCCTATAAAAAAAAAAAAAGAAAGCTGGCAGCCAAGCAAAATTGTGATTTCCACTCCGAGCGAGCGTATGAACTCACTGCGCACTTATATTTCTTGGATAAATGTTTATTCGCATAGATTTTAAATACATGAATCGACAAATAGTTGGGGACGCGTTTGGGACGAACAATAATTGAGTTGTATTAATGAGGGACGAACAATAATTGACATCACATGATCATGTCGGTTGTATTATTGAAGTTGAGGGTTACAATTAGTTAAGAGAAATGATGACAAGTACTTTAGCTGATTGGTATAATCCAGCCTCTAAAAAGAAGGTTGGAGTTCGAAACTCCTTCTCCACCGAAAAAAAATAATAATATTTACAGTTATAAAATATCACGTGTAGTATATTTTTTTTAAAAGAATAAATAAATATAATATTTAAATAAAAAAATAAATTTTTTAATAATAGATTTCCCTATTAATCATCTGATAGAAAAACTAATTAAATAATAAAAACTGTAATGAACAAAATACTAGATAAATTATAATAGTTCGGAAATCTTTTCTAGTACTTACTGTCTATTTGTTTTTTCTATTTTAGAGGTGAGATCTTAGATAAAGTGCACATTACAATATTTAAATTGTTTTGGGATGCAACGTAATAAAATTAATAAATAAATAAAAATAGGTAGTAATTATTAGATCCACAGTCAAACACTCCAGTAGCATATTAGCCAACGAATTACATTAGGTAGGGCTTAATTGAAAGGGAAAGCAAAGTTCGTTGTTGTTGTCCTTGTTCACAAAAAGGACAATGATAACTTTTTTTAATTATATTTTAAATTAGATATATTTTTATAAAATATTTTATAAAAATATTCATTATTTAAAACATAATTGTGATAAAGCTTTTATATATGTATAATTTTCTCACTAAAAACAGTCCTGTTTCTTTTCTTTTTTTCTTTCAGTGGAGGCTGTGTCTCTCGAGACTTTGTAAGAAGAAAGCTTGTGCCAGAGCTTATTAATTATTTTTAAAGGTAATTTCACTTTTGATTTTAATTTATCATATTAATTATTTATAAGTTGATATTTTATGTAATCTCCTTAAACAAAAAAGTTACTTAAAATAATTCACATCGGTTATTAGGATTGAAAAAGACAAATAGAACAATAACGATATTTTTCCTTTATAAAATAGCTTTTTGAGTACTCTTTCTTTTTTTTTTTCCTTTTTTTTTGCAATTGTTCTCTTCTGTCAACAGTTATTTTATATGAATGATAACTGAGTGAGACAAGTAGTCTTTATATCACATTTTTTACATTTACGGTGCTCCCTTGAGTTAATCAAATGGGCGTTTTAGGGCCAAAATAGAATTCTTTCTCAATATGGGATATCTTTATCTGAATTAACAGTGTGCGTATAGGTAAAAAAAAATGCGGATATCCTGATAATCGGGTCGGGTAATTGGCCCTCTTTCTAAACTATCTAAAGGGTGGATAATCGGATTTGATATCTACCCTATACTCGAATGGGAAGTGAATCTAGTCAACGGATGGTGGCTGCCTGCTTTCCGGTTTTTGTACATATTTAAAAAAAAAAAAAATAGGTAAAAGTAAAAAAAATATATTTCAATTTGAAATAAAAAATTAAAAAAGAAAATGGAGGGCCACCAAAATATATTTCAAGGACCACCATATGGAGCAATTGACAAACATGATGCGCACGTTATTTGAAAATCAGAACCAAATGGCTAACTAGTGCTATGCAAGTACAAAATGGAGGAAACAATGGAGAATTGGAGAAGTTATTCTTAATAGCTTGGGGTATGTGATTTAGAAGGAATCAGTTTTTTCATGAAGCTGTTGTAACTAGTGCTATGCAGGCTATGCAGAATGCTTTGGTGTCTCACAAATCCCACATTCAAGCGCTTGACTCTTTTGGAAAGAAGAAAGTTTGTCGATGGGTGCCCCCCGATCTAGGGTTCTTAAAGCTAAATGTGGATGGGGCAGTGTTCGCAAACCAACGCAGTGCTGGGGTGGGAATTGTACTAAGGGATGATCAGGGCAAAGTGATCTTCTCAGCTTGCAAGAAGGAACACGAGATTCATGATCCTATCGAAATTGAAGCGCTAGCAATTTTACGCGGTTTGCAGCTTTGCTTACCTCTTGGAATATCACAACTCATTATCGAGAGCGATTCTTTACTTATGGTGAATGAAATCCAGAGTGACAAAGTTTTAAGATCTCTTTGTGGAAATCTGGTAATGGAGATAAAGCAACTTATGCAACGATTTCCAAGTTGTTTTCTACAGCACAATGGTCGGTTAGGCAATGGTGCAGCCCATGGGATGGCAAAGTATGCATGGAATTTTGATGATTTGATGATTTGGTGGTGGTCTTATCCTCATTGTATTGCCCAATTATTTGGTCTGATTCTATGCTGTAATTTTATTTCCAAGTATTTGAATGAAGGTGTTTTCAGTTATCAAAAAAAAAAAAAAAAAAAACCAAATGGCTAACAGGGAGGGCCACATAGAACGAGATCTCAATGTCCAGGACCCTAAAGGTTCATTCACAATGGGAGTAAAGTTAGATTTCCCACATCTTGAAGGGACAACCCGAGTGTTTAAAGCAAACCAACACTTTGAGTTTTATCAAACTCAACTAGCGTAATATTTATTAATGGCATCATACCACATGTAAGGAGAAACACTTATTTAGTATCCAGATGCTTGGGAGAGTGGCCATTTCAACAACTGGGAAACCTTCACCGAAGCTTTACAAATCTGATTTGGTCCCACTGCATACAATGATCCCATGGAAGCCTTGATAAGGCTGAAATAGATATCCTCAGTAATAGCTTACAAAGCACAGTTTGAAGCTCTCTCGAATAGGTTGAAAGGTCTGTCTAATGTACACAAACTTAGCTGCTTCCTCAGCGGGTTGAAAGATAAAATCCACCTACCAATTAGAATGTTAAACCTAGTAAGTTTGAATGCGGCCTTTGGGTTGACTAAAATCCAAGAAGAATACCTAATCAACACTAGGAAATGGTTGAAGTCCATGGGATATAAAGTAGCCTTACCTGCAACGGGAACTTCAAAACATGGGGGCTCTTCCAGTGATGGGGGAAATATATGCCATAAGCCCTTTGTGTATGCAAGGAAGATAACATCAACTTAAATGGATGAAAAAAAAAGGAGAAAAGGCATATGTTACCATTGTGATGAAAAGTGGAACCTAGCTCACATATACAAAACTCCCAATATTTACCTATTACAAGGTTGTGATGGATCGGGTGAAGAAAAAATACAGGTAAGTAGTGAAATCTAGAGTAATGAAGATGGGTTGATAGGAGAACCTGAGAAAGGTGAACCTGAAATTTCCCTAACTGCCATAGTTGGTACTCCTACCCCTACTATGATGAGATTGGTTGGGCAGATTGGGGGAGAATAGATGGTCATTTTGGTGGATTCGTAAAGTACCCATAGCTTCCTAGATTTCTCAATGGCACAAAGAACTAAATTAATGGTGGATAAGTCAGCTAAGCTAGCTGTGAGAGTGGTTAATGGGGTAGTGATACAAGGTGAAGGCTACTGTAGTGCTCTCGACATCAAAATACAAGTTAACCATTTTTTCCCTCACTATATGTTTTAAAGCTAAGGGGATGTGATGTAGTATTAGGGGTTTAATTGGCTAGAAACCTTGGGTCTCATCATTTGGGATTTTTCTAAACTATTAATGAAGTTTGAGAATGGGAAATAGAAAATTAAGTTTAAGGGGCTCAAACTGAAGCAACTGACTTCAGAGGGCAATAACAAGGCAATATTGGCATCTATAGCCAAAGGGCACGGGCTGTTCTTGCAGGTAAAACCTGAAGGAATGAACAATCAAGGTGTGGTTGATAATGCTGAAATTGTGAAATTGTTGAATATCTATAAGGATGTTTTTGAGGAATCCAAAGAATTACCCCCACCAAGGAGCCATGACCACATGATTGTGCTAAAAGAGGGTACCCAACCCATCTTCACTAGGCCCTACTGATACCCTTACTACCAAAAATTTGAGCTCGAGAATATAGTGGTTGAATTACTGAAGACTAGGGTAATTAGATTGAGTTCTCGCCCTTTTTCATCGCCGGTGCTATTAGTGCTCAAGGAAGATGGGAGTTGGAGATTATGTATTGATTATCGAGCACTTAATCAAGATGAGTTGTGTGGAGGGCAGTGGTGTTTTCCAAATTGGATCTAAGATCCGGTTACCATTAGATTAGGTTGGTGCCTGAGGACATAGCAAAACAACCTTTAGAACTCATGAAGGCCACTATGAGTTCTTAGTAATGCCCTTTGGGCTCACTGCACCCTCCACTTTTCAGGTGTTGATGAATGAGGTGTTTAGGCCTCTCTTGAGGATATTTGTTTTGGTTTTTCTATGATATTCTAGTCTACAACAGGAGCTTGGCTAAGCACTTAGATAACCTTAAACTGGTGTTGAAGTTGTTGCAGCATATCAAATTGTATGCAAACTTATCAAAGTGTAAGTTTGGGGGGTAAGTGAAGTGGATTATCTTGGGCCATCATCTTTGTCCAAGGGGTACAGGCAGACCGTGCCAAGGTAAAATCTATGCTAGAATGGCCAGTTCGCAAGAATCCTCAAGCCTTGAGAGGGTTTTTAGGTTTGATTGGCTATTACAAAAAGTTTATTAAAAATTAAGGGCTGTTGGTAACCACTAACCAATCTCCTCAGGGAAAATGTATTTATGTGGAGCACCAAAGCTGATTGAGCCTTTACTAAGTTAAGATGTTGCTACTTACCCCTCGGTACTTAGGCAACCAGATTTTTCATGTCCTTTCATTATATAGTGTGATACTAGTGGGAAGGGATTGGAACTGTCCTAATGCAGTTTGGACAACCTATAACTTTTATGAGTAAGTTGTTGAAGGGAAAATACTTTACTCCTCTCCACATATGGAAGGAAATTGTTGGCCTTAGTGACAACCATACAGAAGTGGCATCCTTACCTTTTGGGACAATCGTTTGTGATTAAAATAGACTAGCAAGTGTTGAAAATCTTATTAGAGCAAAGGGTTGGGACTGAAGCACAACAAAAGTGGCTCATAAGACTAATAGGATACGAGTTTAAAATTGAGTATTAGAAGGGGACTGGAAACATGGTTGCAGATGCCTTTTCTAGAAGGGAAGAGGATGGGGAAGACATAGGTTGCTAGCCTAGATCACTTTTCCCACTTCAGATTGGATTGAAGATCTCAAGCAAAGTTACCAACTTTCTCCTAAGTTCACATATCTGCTTAGTAAGTTTAGAGATAAGCTAGAGGTTCATAAAGGGGCCACTTTACAACAGGGGCTTATTTTGAAGAAGGGAAGACTCATGGTGGTGGCCGATTCTTGCTTTAAAGGGAGAGTTATTCAGTATATACACATATATCCTATGGTTGGGTACTCAGGCTAGCTCAAAACTTACCAAAGAGCTAAAAGGGATTTTATTTGGGCAGGCATGAAGAAAGACATCAAAAAGTAGATGAAGGAATGTGACGTGTGTCAAGCTACTAAGTATGAGACCGCACTCCTAGCAAGGCTATTGTAACTACTCCCTATACCCCAACAAGCCTGGACTGACATCGCTATGGATTGCACAGAGGGGTTGCCAAAATCGAAGGGGGTCACTATCATCTATGTAGTGACTGATTTACAAAATATAACCATTTTTTGGCATTGTCCCACCACAGCTCAAGATGTGGCCCAAAAATTTATGGAATCAATGTTCAAGCAACATGAGTTTCCTAGATCTATTGTATCCGATAGGGGTTCCAATTTCCTAAGCTCTTTTTGAAAGAGCTTATTTTCTCTACAAGGTACTACCCTTAATTACAACTCTTCCTATCACCCACAAAGTGATGGGCAGACCGAGGCACTTAATAAGAGTTTGGAAGGATACCTCCGATGTTACACAAGTTAGAAACCCCAAGAGATGGAGCCAGTGGCTACCACTAGCAGAGTGGTGGTACAATAGTACCTACCACAGCTCCACAAAGCTCACACCTTATGAGGAGTTACATAGGGGTGTAAACAGTTCGATCTGGTCTGGTTTTGAACAAAATTTAGAACTGAACAAATATGTACCCATTTTTCATTTTTCAAAACCGATTACGCACTGGTTACTCTCCAAAACCAGTACTTCACGTTTTACCGGTTTCCAATCCTATTTTTTAGTTTTTTTTTAAATGTAAGTTTGACAGTTTGTCATTTGTCAGTGCATGCAAATTACTATATGATTCTTAATTGATTTTGGTAGTTTTGAGCCACATTTAAAGATGTTTAAGTTCTCGTTACCTATTCAAATTTAGAGATGATTCTGTTTATACAGACAATGATTATGATGAAAAATGTTACAATGTAGTTCAATCAATACAATAATTTCCTGGGCACTGTTGAATAAGCAAGAAGTGACCATGTACCATGTTTGAAATGTTTGTCAATTGGTTGCTGATTACGCCCAAAACATAACGAGGTAGTTGTAGCACAACTTTAGGGTGTCGATTCCACAGGGAGACAGATTAAAAAAAATACAAAAAATAATAAAAAGAATTAAAGGAAAATATTAAATGATCAATAAAAGAAAAATTGGTTTTGAATGCAATTTAACAAATAAAATTACAAAGATAAAAATAAGGATCACTCAAATTATAAATAGTAAAGTATCGGGAATTCCTTGCACAAATTGGATATTTATGTTTATTTTTGATTCAGTGAATTACTCAATTGAGAATTCATCACCCAGAGTCCCTAATTGGAAGATATAGAATTACAAATTATTTTAGTTGAAAGATAACTCTTTGATAAATCATTTTCTACTTTTTAAAAATCTGTGAATTATCATCCTTATTGACAAAACCCAGCGACGACAATATACCTGGAGGCAATACTGTAGCAAAGAATTAAATCAATAAAGATAATGAATTAATCCAAACATAATCAAGGATCTTACCATTCTATAGAAAAAGTATGACTGAATCTATGAAAGGAATCAATTCTAAAATTATTTGGAGATAAAAAAATACTATTGATAATTAGAAAATGATAAATAAGAGTTTGCATTAATAAAGAACAATCATGAATAAAAAATAAACTAAAAACACCCTCAATTGTGCAAGTTTATCCCTAGATCTACTGGACTTAACAATCCACAAACACAACAAAGAAAACTCTCGAATTAATTTCCTACAATCTTTTTTTCTTCTTCGTCCGTTTACAAGCCTTAAATAGGCTTCAAAAAGCACTGCAAATAAGTGTTGCTTAGCTACCAGGTCCTGATGTTTCCCACTGTCGAATATTTGCATCTCATTTCCAGCGCTCAACCACTCCACTCAATCCTTATTGCGCCTTATCATTTTTTTTATTTCTTTTTATTTTTCCATTCTTTCCTTCTGCTTCTCCGCCTGTCACTGGCCCATGTCCCCCACGCCCAAAGCTTCCCACTAATGTTGTGCGTTTTTTTTTTTTTTTCTTTTCGGCATCACATGCATGTTAGCAAAAGGCTTTTTTTCTTTCTTTCTTTTTCTTTCATTCTTTATTCTTCCACCCAACTCTTTTATTTTCTTTTCTTTTTCCTTGGCCGTGCATCGCGTGCATGGTGTAGTGTTAGGTGAAAGTGAAGTCGTGTAGCGTCCGAACGCATGCATTTAGGCTGGCGGAAGTGTGATCTTTTTCAAGTTCCAGAAGTCACTTCGGAGAAGCAGTGGGCACAGCTGGATAGCTCGGTGGTGCTGCAGGGTGCTACTGGGCTTCATGGGGTGGCTATTGCGGCGTCGATGGAAGCTTGAAGCTTCGGCGATGGTGTGCATGTGAGAGGTTGAAGATGACGCAAACGACGTGTTGTTTTTGTCCATAGACAAAACGACATGTTGTTTAGTAGAGGGGAGTAATAACTTCGACGGGAAAAATGACAAGTCGTCTTTGTATGAGAACTAAACGACAAGTCGTTTTCCTCAGACAGCCGATTCAAACCAAGTACAAACGACATGTCGTTTTGGTTTGCCGACCAAACGACATGTCGTTTAGTCTGCGCTGAAAAATAGAAAAAAAAAATTAATATAAAATAAAAGAGGCAGAATAAATAATAATAATTAAATAAAGAAAAATAAAATTAGAAAAAGAAAATAAATAATTAAATAGAGATAAAACAAAACTAGACTAAAATATTAAAAGTGTGTTGTGCCTGTGAGGGAACAATATCAAATTAAATCACAAGTATTAAAATCAAGCATAAATTATGTTATAAATCAATTTAAATTGCAACTTGGATTTTTGCTTCTTAATCATTTTTTCATCTAAAATCAATAAAGAAATAGTAAAATAATTAAAAATGTATTGATTTTAACTATATAAACTATGCAATAATGCAGCTCAATCAGTTGCCATTTAATTGTAATTTACTACATATTGACAATATATATATATATATATATATATTTATTTATATATATATAAACCAGATGCAATTATCCCATTTTCTTAAAGTTATAAACCCAATCATAAAACCCTAATAACACAAACTCAATCACAAAACCCTAATAACACAGACACAATCACAAATACAATCACAAAAATTTTAAATTTTGGATTCAAATATTCTAATAAAACAAATACCATCTACGATTCTACTAGATTTCAACGTAATTTAAAAAACACAAAAACCAATTGCTATAGGTCTGTGAGTAATCGAAGACTGAGAGAGTGAGGTGAGGCCGAGGGTCTGTGCGTGGTAGGCTGCAGGCTTGCGGATAAGTTATGTGCGACAGCCGGTAAGGGGGCAGAGAGACAAAGATGAGAGAGTGAGGCAGAGAGACAGGGACGAGAGAGTGAGGCAGAGAGACGAGAGAGTGACTTAGTGAGGCAGAGAGTCTGAGAGACGGGTGCAGTTTATAGAGAGACTTGAGATGAGATTGTGAGCCTTTAGGGTTTATTCGAGAATCGAGAGGAAATGGTCCAACAAACTCTTGGAGACTTGAGAGGAAATGGCGCTGTTTCCTATTGGATTCAAATTTTCAATGTGGTTTTTTTTAAATGATAATTAAATTTTTGTTTTGATGGTTTGGGAAATTGATAATTATTTGTAATACATTTAATAGACTTTAGTGATTTGGTTATAGTGATTAGTATTAGTTATATATTAGTATAACTATAACTATAGAGTATATTAGACTATTTGTATTAGTTATAAACTTAAAGTGATTTAGTATAACTATATTAGTATAAGTATAACTATAGTCTATATTCGACTATTAGTATTAGTGAAATATTATTAATATTAAACTATTAGTATAGCTATATATTAGTATTAGTTAAATATTAGTATAGCTATATAATATAAGTATAACTATAATCTATATTAGACTATAAGTATAAGTATAGATATAGTGAGTTTGTTAATTGTTATATTAGTATTTGTTAATTGTTATAGTGAGTTTAATTTATTATAACTATATTATTGATAGTATTATAGTGATAGTATTAGTATAGTAATTTAGTATTAGTAATTAGTATTACTATATCATTATTTTATATGTGATTATTTAGTATAGTGATTATTTAGCTATATATAATATATCGGTATTAGTTATATATTAGTATTGCTATAAATAAAATGTTATTAATAATTTAAATATATATTTTATGTTTAAAGCATATAATCAATTAAATTTTCATCTTTAAGATTAAAATTTTATTTTATAAATTATAATAAAATTACCTTATATATAATTATATTAATAACATATGATTAAACAAATTACAAATGTTCATATTTAAGATTAAAATTTTATGTTATAATTTTTAAATTATAATATGAAATTATTTTATATATGATATATAATTATATATAAAAATTTCATATATAATTATATATTATATATAAAACTTATATATATCAATTATTTCATATATAATATATAAAGAGAAATCCTTAGGACCGATTGGATTGTTGTTAGCCAAATAATAGCCTACCAATCACAAGTAACACATAAGATTTCCACCACACTTATCATGAACCAGCACTACATTAGAAAATGAGAATCTCTTCTTCGCGATTTTAGTCCCTTACCCCTCGCACCCCCTCGAAGTTGATTTCAGCCCCACGAATCGCACCCCCTCGAAGCACATCAACCAATCCAAAATTCTGAGAGCTTTGGTCCCCTCTCGCGATGGTGGTTGGGCTATCTTCGTGTCGACCCAGGGTGGTGGCGAGAAGTGAGAAGTGAGAAGTAGAAAGGTGGGGATGTTTATGAAATTCGGGTTTCAACACTAGATTTCGATATATTTGGTATCTTGAAGCTAATGGGATGTGTTATGGGTCTCTGATCTGCTTCATCGATCTTTCTGTTATCTGAGTTTTTTTTTTTGAAAAGGGGATTCAATCCTTAGTTGGTCACCTTGGCTTCTGGTACCAAGATTTTGAAAATGAAAGACAATGGCTTTTTTCTTTTTAACTCCGGTAACGTCTTCCTTGGGTTTGACTCAACTGCCGTTGTCTTCTAGATTTCCTAGCGGCTTTTCTTCTTATACAGATGAGAGTTGGCAATAATCTGTGTGGCAGACAATTGCGTTTGATTGCCTCCACCGACCAATTGCATTTACTCTCAAACCGAATGGATAAAAACTCTGATTGAAATCCCAACGTATATATGGCATGTGATCCATGCGTTTTCTGGCAGCTTTTGCCTACTTTCCCAGAAACAAAAGAGGCAAAGCAAAAACTTCATTTTTCAATTCACGTGGCGACAGACTGAGTCGTTAGACAGACCAAAGACTAAAGATTAGTTAAGTTGGATGGAATTGTTGCTGAGGGAGACCTAAAAATGCCAAGAATGGTGCATGTATTTTGGGATTTTTAATTACCTCTTTAGCTTTAGTAACACATTTTAGAGACCCCTTTCACACGGACCTCTCTAGAGATTGTTAGGAACCTTGTTGGTTGATTGTTTGTATCAAGGAAAAGGATGATGGAAACGCAGAGGGCTATTGCAATGGAGAACACAGTGTGCATACAAGGTGTTTGCTAAAATGTATTGCTTATGGACTGAGATGGTCGGCAGTGGAACGCCGACTTTGCTCTTGGGCGGCAGTGGTGAGATGAGTTTCTAACGGAAGAGATGAAAGGTAGGGGCATTGGTGAGATGAGTTTCTAACAGAAAAGATGAGTTTCTAAGAGATGAAAGGAAGGGACTCGTGGTGAAAGTTCTATTGTGTGGTTGAGACTATTGATGATTTTGTGTAATTTTTGATGTGGCAACTCATCAAAGGAGGGCTGCTATTCTTCAAAAAACAACCCGACCGCTTAGAAGCAGGACTCATATATAAAATGTTAATTTTTATACCTTTCTCCCCAGCCGGGTTGGTCCAATCCAGTCCAGTCTCGAAAACCATGGAATCGGGACCGGACTAGTTGGCCTAATTTTAAACTGGTCCGGTTCTTCCCAGTTTAAATTTACACACCTAGTGTTATATGGTTATCCACGTCCTAAACTACTAACATACATCCCAGGAAGTTCAAATAATGATTCTATGAACCAGTTATTGAAAAACAGAGTTCAAATTTTGAATCTTTTGAAAACAAATCTTGAAGCAACACAAAATTGAATGAAGATTGATGCAGATAGAAAAAGAACCAAGGGGGAGTTCAAGGAAGGGGATTGGGTTTACTTTCGTCTCCAACCATACTGTTAGAAAACCGTGGCCATGCGCCATAACTTAAAGCTCACTCTAAATTCTATGGGCCTTTTCAAGTGATTCAAAGACTCGAATCTATGGCCTATCATTTGGATTTACCCTCTACCTCCAAGATCCATTCGTTTTTTCAAGTATCTTGCTTAAACCAGTAAGCTAGGGGAGCAGATTCAACCATTCCCCACTGTACCCCCCACTAATGACTTAGGGGAAGTCCTACTAGAGCTAGAGGTAGTTTTAGATCGCCGTCTCAAGCGACAAGGCCACAAACCAGCGATGGAAGTTCTGATCATGTGCGTAGGAGCCTCTTGTGGAAGCTTCAGACCCTATAACTAGACCTTTTGGACAAGGTCACGGTGCTTCATGGAGGAGAACATAGAGGGAATAAGGTAAAGGTGGGACTTTTCATCTCTATAGAAGATGAACGTACGGGATGAGAGAGTGAAGAAATGAAGTGAAGTTTCGTGAAAAGGGGGGCCTTATCAGTAGATTAAACGGTATAGTTCAATAAAGCCTGGAAAATCTTCATTTTCTAAGGCTGAAACGGTTTAGCCGTGACATTTAAACGGCCTAGCTTTTATTTTATCTTAAAACATTGCGTTTAGGCAATATATTACAGTGGTATAGCAGGTCATTTTATTCTTTTACTTGAAGTTTGTTAGAAGAGGGGTATAGGTACTAAGTGCAAGGATAGAAACGGGGAAAGGCATTCTGAAACTTGTAAGAAATTGAAAGTCTTTTGGAGGTTTGGGTTGCCTCGAATCAGCCATAGTTTTATGAAATTACAATTCCATTTCCAATTCCTGTTTCCATTCCAATCTTTATTTTCCAGATCTACAGTAGTTCCTTTAAACCTTAGAGGACTTTAATTGAGGGCCTTAACACAGATTAGGCTACTGGAGCCAAAATAAAAAATATTCGGCCATTCTGATGCCAATTAGGCTAAATTAGTTGGATATATCTAGAATCGAAGCTAAAGGTTTTGACTAAATCTATGCCTTATCAAGCCGGCTCCAACAAAATCGATTCCTTACTTTGATGAATTTTAACTGTCTTTCGAGATGGCGGTCAGAGTGGTGATCAGAGGTGGTATGTAAATTAATTAACATTATATGTGTTTGGGTTTAAAGTTTAAACTTCTTATTTTAGAATTTTATTTATGGGTAATGATACCCTTACCACCAATTATTACTAGTATATATACTACCCAGGTCCACATGGCAGTTTCTTTTCTTCCACTGCCTTTGATTCAAAACTAGGGGAGGGTAACGGGGTTCTGCCCCCATCCAGCCCGCCCATGCATGGTGGGGTGATCAACCCCACTCGCACATGCAAGGGGGCCCCCGTCTTGCAGGCCAGAACACCAATGGGGGCGAGGGATAGCATGGCCCCAGTGGGGCCCCGCCCCTCAAATTTTATTTTATTTTTTTATGTAAATATATATTTATACATATATATAAATACTTATTATTTTTATCATATATAAATATAGTAATAGTAATATATATTAAGTAGAATTCTTACTTAATACTTTATGTAAGATCCATGCCAAGGCAATAAAAGAGTCCCACATTACTCAAGTGTGAGATTTGTATTGCTAAGAAAATGTATAAAAGAGTCACTCTACCACACTACAACTTACACAAAGTATGTACTAAAAAATTAAAAAAGTCTATAGTTTTTAAATTATAGTCATATTTACAAATTTCAATTTATAATTTGGATTCACAAATGTGTTTTTGATCACTTTTGGACCCAAGAATAATTTTTAGGCCTAGTGGACTGTCGTTAGTTATTAAAGTGGGTGGAAGGCTAGCCCTGCCCCCCGGCATCGGGGTAGGGTTCGGAGGTAAAAACCCCAACCCGCGCTCATGCGGGGCGGGGGCGGGTCGTGCTACCTCGCCACCTAGGGTGCAGGTAGCACCCGTACATGCGATAACTTATCAAGAGCAAAAAGAAACCATGAGATGGAGCTGGTGCAACGGCAGATCTAGTGGCAGAAGAGAATTGAGCTCACAATGACTTCCCTTATGGGTGACAATGAAGTTTTGAGAGGGAGGACATGGAGAGAGAGAGAGAGAGAAAGACGTGAGAGAGAGAAATAGAGGAGACATAGTGGGCTTACTGAAAGGAAAAACAAACGGTGGACCTGGAGTAGCATGCAGTGCCCCATGACACTTTCTGTGCAGGTGGAGGTAATGTGGAAGGGGCTGGCAATGTGTGGTGGCTTCCCAAGATGTAGTGGCGGTTGGTTTATGCTATAGAATTTCTCAGCTTCCAGTGTAGCAGAACAGAGCACTACTGTTGGATATTTCTAATGGCTGAGCATCGGTGGTGTAGGGTTGCATGAACGTGCTTGGTGGCTTGTGGTTAGGTAGTTCATGGTGGAGCTGAGACGTCGGTCTATGTGGAGGAAAGGCTCACGGTGTAGAGGTTCTACCGTGGAGAATGGATTGCGATAGTTGGGTCTTCTTGCGATGCAATGGATTGCTGCTTTTCCATGCGACAAGGGCAAAAAGGGAGGCTATGTCTGAGCAACAATGGCAGGAGGTAGCAATCCTAGGTTGAGGGTGAAAGTTGGCTTCACTATGGATGAGCGTTCTAGGCGGCAGTGGCTAGCTTGCTCTTGGGCATTTCTTGGATGTGGAGATGTGGGGAGGGGCATGCGAATTGAGGGTGGTGGTTGGAGGCGTACTTGTAGAGGCTGACGTTTCTTGTAGTTACTCTAGGCTGGCAGCTTGGGGAAATTTGTAATGCCCCTTTTTGGTTGTTTCCAATGTGATGGATTCCTCTAATGGACATTGGTGGTTGCTTCCATGGGTGGGGTGGTGGCTGAAATCTCTTGACAGTGATGCTTGGTGTAGTGGCTTGTCGTGGATTGAGTGGATGGAGGGTGTTAGTTTCCAGCTTAGGTAAATCTGAGTGAGAGAGAAATTGTGACATGCCATGGGCTGCCATGGATTGAGTGGAGGGATGAGAGAATTTTTGAGGGAGTGGTATGAACCAGGGAGGACGGGAAAGAAGAAATTGGAAAGAAATAAAAAATGTCTGGGAAGAGGGGAAAAACCGTCGGGGTGGGGTGTTTTGTGCAAATGGGGGTTTGTTCATGTACATGGTGGTATGTGGGAAGGAGGAAAAAATAAAACAAAGGAAAAAGAAAAATCTTAGGGTTTCTACGGGCTTGGGCTTGGGTTTTACTGTGGGCCTGGGTGTTACAGTTACAACATATCATTAAACTCACATCCCAATAATATATTTATAAACTCTAAATTTTCAATGACATATAAAATTTATTGTTTCAAACCAACTACCTCAATCAAAACACGACAAAAATTACTTAATAATATTCTCTAATAAGCATAGAAACCTTCTATGCTAAATCATTTCACTCATACTCCCTATTTTTTATCCTCAGCTGAAATATTCAAATTATCTAAAAAAATATTATTGAGATAATAGGTGAGTTATCAAATACTTAGCAAGAAGAGGACATATAATAATATGTAAACTTGAGCGTTTATAGAATTCAAAATGTATAACAAAACGTTTTTAGTTTCGGAATGCAAAATGATAACCTGTTATAAAAAAATATCAGTGCTAAAATTCAAAAATATTCTTATTCAAAAGTCATTTGGTATAACATATCTGAAACAACATATCAAAATAGAATTCCACGTTTAACCCAGTGGTATTGTTGTGCAAATCTAGGCAGCTAACTAAGCAGAAACAGAATGTGAAATCTTCCCCTTATTATTCTTGAAACCCTGAGTGTGTATACAAGAAAGACCATACAGAAAAATCACTTTGCTTCTAAAGTGGGTGCACTAGAAACAAAAAAGTTAGTAGCAACCCGAACAGAGGCCACAATTTTACACCTATGGTAAGGTCAGAATAGAACAAAAATAAAATGCCAGAGATTTTCAGAGATCACATCATATCATAACAGAGTACAAAACATATTCATAACATAATAGATTCAGATCATCGTCATATAATTATGCATAAATTTTTATATTCGCTATTTTTGCACAATTAAGAAATAGAATGTCAAAAATAGCGAGAGAGCTCGGCCTGAAGTTGAACGACAGAGAACTTGGCCTCAGAGAGACATTTTAGAGAGGAGAGATCTAGGAGAGGTAAAACCATGAGGGACAGGCCAATGATGAGTCTGATGAGAGATCTCAGAGAGATGAGGGCTAGGCCCAGCTCCGAGCGGTGTGGAAGAAGAGGGGAGGGGAAAGATGCGGCACAACGCTGTAGGGTGAGAGGGAAGAGAAGAAAGATAGAGATGAAAGACTCAGGATGAAGAAGGAGGGGAGGGGTGAACTTGGTTTATACCGAGACCGAACTGGCCGAAGTCGGTTTCTTATATTTCCTGCTGCCGGCCAACCGATTCCTGACGTCGGTCGATCGGTTCCAATCGGTGACGGTCGGTTCTGTCGATTCCTGTACACCCGTAATCCTAGTAATGGAACGAAATCCATGCAATAAGGGGCTATGTTTCTCAATCCTTTCCCATGATGTTGAAAGCAGTCATGCTTTTAACACATTTTTTTGTTACCACCGCTACCACCAGCACTAAATTATTGGTGCTGATACTTGGCCAAAACTAATATGCTGATGCAATCAATTTGGGCCTTTTAAAGGAAAGGAATTCAATTTGGCCAATATTAATAGTATTTGACCATACTAGTGTATTTAAATTGTTTGATGAAAGGAAAGCTTTGTATTTACCTGGTTCCTAGGTCCTAGGCCTTATTTAGGGTATTTTGCTGTTATTTGGGCTGGGATTTTACTCTTGTAAGCTGGTTTAATAAGGAAAATGCATGCATATGTAGGCAGGCAAGAGCAAATATTGGCAAAGCTTTTTATAGCCACGCAATAAAAAAAGTGCAATTTATATATATTGGGGTACTATTTTAGTCATGGCCTAGAAAATAAAAAGCTAGCTAGAGGTGGACCACAACAATATATATTGGCCTAATTATTAGATTAATTAATGCAATGTATGTAGTCTTTAGACAACAATATGGTTTTTGACATAATTGAAGTGAGCCACCACATAGTTTCCTTTCGGCATGTGATTGGGATTGACCCTTATATTGATATATACTACTCTCATTTTTAATTAATTGTTTACTGATAATCTCAAAATCAACATCATATCATGACTTAAAAGTAGTACTGTTTCTAAAGCATGCATGCATCAAAGGAACTTTTTTCAAACACCTAATTTATGATATATGATCTCTTTCTTGACTCTCTATCCCAAGTTTAATAGTCAATAGAAACAACCATATTGATCAAGTAAAATAGAAATCAACACAGAGATCATCACTAAATCACACAAAGATAAAAGTAGGATTATAAAGTAGACCAGAAAAGTAGAGCCACTTATTCAAAGTAGACCACCCAAAGATTCACAATTCCCAAAGATTAAAAGCAAACCAAAGATTCAAAGTAGAGCAGAAAATTTGATTTAGCTACAACAAATTGATCATAACATTCAAAATTGAAGCTGGAATTAGTCTCAACTCACATTTGATTAAGTAGGATTTTGAGTTCAACCCAAGGAGGCGTTGACGGACGGGACAAGGTAGGGCAACTGGAGTTAGTCGATGGGGAAGTTAGAACCACTGTAGCAACCAATAACGAGAGGGAGAACCACTGTAGGTGACAAGGAAAGGGAGGGGGAACCCACAGAAAGAAGGCGACGATGAAAAGGAAGATGATGAGGAAAGGGAAGGGAAGGGGAACCCTAGCTAGGAGGGAATGCGAACGGGGTCTAATGGCAACAAAACGGTGTGTTTTGGTCGCCCCCTAAGCGCATTGTTTACTCCAATTCACCTTTTCTTTTAGTATTTCTTTCTTTTCTTGCCCACGCATTAGGTTCCGTTTCATTTGACACCTTGGATTCAAACGTGTCGTTTCACTAGATTGAAGTGGCTAGTACGAAGCGACAACAGTATTTCGACTGCAAACAGACTTTTGTTTCAACACTTTTTAAGAGCATTGGCTTCAGTGCTGCAAAACATTTTGTCCTCTATATTTTGGAGGAAAGTTTAGGGTTTTCACCCCCAAACCCTCCTCCAGCCGAATCCCTAAAATGGGGACCAACTATTCGGATGCTACAACATTTCTCCACATTTGGGGATCCACTATACATCTCCAAATATGATTTCGTGCTTTACTTGTTGTTGGTCCTGCGTCTCCTCTTCTTCGACGGTTGGGTGCCCTCGTCTTTTTTGCCCTTCCTTTGCATTGCAGCCACATCGACGGTAGCTTCTCCATCAGAGATTAATGTAAGTCCTCATCCCTTCTCCGTTTCCTTCGTGGCTGGATCCCCCCATTCTCTCTCACACATATTGATTTGTTTGACTTCCTCCATGGCTAGACTTTATGAGAATCAAGATCCTCCATGGCTGGCCACCGAGCTGCTTTATCGCATTTCATTTTTGGGATCCTTCATGGCTGGAGTCCGTCCTTCTCTCTTGCACAAATCCAACACTGAAATTGCTTACACATCCATATGCTTTGTAGTGAGATCTATTCTTGCTTGTGCTTTTCTTGAATTTTTCTTGCAATTTACATACATGTGCTGAGAGATTGGTATTTGCTATGCACTGATTTGGGGCTATTTGGTGCACTGAATTGCTTGCTCGAAAAAAAAAACCCTAGCTTTTTACCAGTCTCTGCTGTTGGATTGGGACTTGCTATTTTTGTGATTTGGTACACTGATTTGTTCTTACTTGTGTTATTTTTAGAATTTTCTTGCAATTTGCAAACATGTGCTCAGAGATTAGGATTTTCTTTGTACTGATTTGGTGCATTGAATTGCTTGCTCCAAAAAAAAAAAAAACCTTAGCTTTTTACAAGCCTCTGCTGTTGGATTGAGACTTGCTATTGCTGTGATTTTGGTGATTTGGTGCACTGATTTGTTCTTACTTGTGCTGTTTTCGAATTTTTCTTGTAATTTACATACATGTGCTCAAAGTTTGGGATTTGCTATGCATTGATTTGGGGCTATTTGGTGCACTGAACTGCTTGCTGGAAAAAAAACCTCTGCTATTGGATTGGGATATGCTATTGCTATGAACAACATCTAACTCATCTTCAGAGGATAAGTTAAGCAACAACTTACGAAAGAATGAACGAACCATTTGATGAAGGGAGTAGAAGATGAGGCCAGAATTTGGAAATTTCTCTTTAATATAAAATAAGACTTAGGTTCATGAGCATGTGAGAATGTGAATGGAACCAAAAACCCTATTTATACAAAAAAGGGTTACTGTTACATTACGACAAAAAAAATGTTACCGTTAGAGAAAAAACAAAAAATGTTACTATTGGCCAAAAAATGACAAAAAATGTTATCGTTGGAGAAATGAAAACAAATATTACCATTGGCAGAAGGACAATATTGTCCATTGGATGAATGACAAAAAATACTATAGTCGTCACGCGGAGAAGGAATGTTACTATTGGAGGAAGGGAAAAAATATTACCATTAGATATAAAGACAAAAATTGCTGCCGTTAGACAATGCAAATGAAATATTACCATTACATATATGGACAAAAACATATTCAAAAGTATAATCGCGTAGGAAATCACACATATTCAAAAAAATTATTATTCATAATACTGTAATAATTTAAAAGTATTATTTTCTCTGGAAAAAAAAATCGTATAAAGTGTTTACAAAATTAATAGAATGTGATATTTGAAAACAAGAGGAAAAGACAAAAGAGTTAGTAGTTAAGAATGAAAATGGAAGTGAGAGAAAAAACTAATAAAGAAAGAAGAGAAAAAAGTTATTTTAATATAATAGAAATTATAGGAAATGAGACGTAGGAGATTTTTGAAAGATAGGTAAAATTTAAGATAAATTTTGAAGAATGTTGTATTTTAATTAAAATTTAGAGAATTTTATAGAGAACTGAATAAGAATACTCTAAGAAGAAAGTTTATTCCGAGGTCTAGCATTTTTATAAGCAAGTGTTTTTGCATCGAGTTTATTTCTAGCAAAGTCAAAAGTTATCAATAAAAGTAGTTTTATTGCGATAAAATTGTCCTTCCCAACTAAGACCGATCAAATATCCGACTTGAAGCACTAAGTCCGCACCGAAATCCGACTCTGATTTGTGCCTCTAACTCCGAAATTAGTATAAATAAGTTATAAAAATATGTATTATTGATATAATGATCATATATACTCGTATTGAAAGTTTATAATGTATGTAGTTATATTGAATACTCTACTAGTATGGGATGCCCCCAGCTTCTCCTTTCATATTCTTATCGGGTCGCTAAGGCGTCAGACCTATAACTCATAGTCATAGTCTTGTTGTACTATTAAAACTTTGGGAAAAATGAGGTGTATATTTTTGTTTCTGCAAATTACTAAAAGATGCAATGGAAGCCTTTTAACTAACTATAATTATTGTATTAGAGATAAAAATAAAACCCATCAAATAGATACAATAAACTTTCATAGTACCAACTCACATACTACCCTTGACACACTTGAGTTCATATGAACTTATTAATTTACAATATAATTATACAATTAGTCTAGATACAAATCATACCAGTTAATGATGGTTCATTGTGTCACAAAGTTCTACGAAGTCTTAAAACATCTGATACAAGAGGCTCCATTCCTTCTTGATCTTATCTTTTATCGAATTTCTTCATTTCTTGTTCCTACAATGAAGTCTGTGGTTCCGTTATTGATAAATATCGGAACCGCAGGTGGACCACTGTGATGAGATTTACATTTCAATGTTCAAGATCCATAAATATGACATATGATAGCATTACCTTTTTCATTTCCCATTTTCTTGTGCATAGACTTTAAAATGAATAATATTAACATTTATGATGGGAATTCATTTAATTTAAAATAATGGTAACAACAACGACCACAATCATTCATCAATTCACAATCAATTCCAACGGTAAACTTTATTGTACACTTTATCAATAAAACAATAACTTCATCAACATTATCATTAAAGATTCATTTCATAAACCATAAATACTTTATTTCATTTCCTTTTTCTTTTCTTTTGTACTTTACTCTGTACTGGTTCTCTTAATCACACCTTCACGTAAACATCCATCAATGCGACTTTGTATCAAGAAACTAGGGCTTCACTTAAACATCCTTCCCCAAAGTTTCTCTAGCCTCCACAAGTGAGAAGGCAAACCTTTGCACTTTACTCCGTACACAAGCCATGTCCCCTCAGACCGCCCAAGTGTTCTGGTGTGCCAATCGTTTGATGATGACAGTTCATTATTTAACTTCGTTCTCAACCGTGATACTCTCACCCTGTCTAAGAACAAACTATGGCCCTTCCACATTCACAACGGTAAATCCTCGGCCCAAGGTCCACTCACCCCGTCCTAGACTGTTGATTGTTTGTCATTAACTCAAGAGATACTATTCTATTTTTACTTACTCTAGAGTGATCAGGAGAGTTCCACAAGGATTATGTCCCGTCCTAACATGTACGGTCATGACAAAATCTCAGTTAGACAATTCATAGTATGGATACCCCACATGATAAGGATAAGGGTAGGTGATGTGTGAGACTCCACATTACTTGGGTAAGAGAAGTTCTTGCTCTTTATAATCTTCTAATGGAGCTCCAATTGTATCATTGACTAATCATTTTAGAGTATAGGGTATGTGATTTAGGTTTTCAATTGGGGCGTATAAATGGTATTAAAGCCTATCCAACAACCAGACATATAGAATTTGAGTCGTGCCATGTACGATAAATTGACCCAACGAGGATGTCGGGAATTTAAGGGGGTAGATTGTGAAATCTCATATGATAAGGATAAGAGTAGGTGATGTATGAGATCCCACATTGCTTGAAAATGAAAAATTCTTGCTCTTTTTAATGTTCCAATAGAGTTCCAATTGTATTATTAACTAATTCTTTTGAAGTATAGATTACGTGATTTGGGCATTCCATTAAAATATGTCATAAATATGCGAATTAACCAAATCATATTTCAATTAAAATAATAAATTTGACAAGGCAATCCAATTCTATAACATAAATGCCAAGTTTAATTTATAGATCCATACTTACCATGTGTCCTTAGCCTTTAGTTCTCATTTTTTGTACGGTCCTCAGTTTCTGTGTAGTCACAACAAAAGTTGTTGTCCACAACTAAAATAATGGCTTTTAAGATATAAATTTGTTAGAACCAATTGAGTCCAAGGATCAATAGCTCATGTATAAACCCTAATTTTCAGTGCTGCAACATGTAAAAATAGGGGATTAAATTGAATTTAAGCTAACATAGAAGAAGAGAGAGAGAGAGAGAGAGAGAGGCTGGAATAATAGATTTTCTATTGTACTACTGCTATTCTTACTTCAGTTTTTATTAGGGGTGTTCATCTGGGTTCCAACCCGGAAATTTGGGTACACCCAGACCGGGTTGATCCGGGTCAGACCCGAGCCGAAACTCAGATGGATCCGGGTTTTTGAAAACCGAAAATTCAGATTCCGAGCTGTACCCGATTTATATATATATATATATATATATATATGTACGAGCCTTTATTTTATTAAATTTTTTTTCTAAGAAGTCAAGTTCATGAAAACTCGCGTAAAACCAAAAAACCAAAACACAAACCTAAACAGATCTTCTAAAAATCGCATAAAACTAGAAAACAAATCCAATATTCATCTATGCATGCATCATAATGCAATCTCCTACATATTACACAATTTACACTATTGGTATTTATAAATTACATTACCCCCAACACAAAATTACAAAAAAGGAGTTACAAAAAAGTAGTTACAAGTCAAACTTTGCAAAAATACAGGTAGAAGACATTCTGTTTGGCTCTCAAGAAAACAACCCATACCAAGACACACACACACACACAAAAGAGAGAGGGTTCCATACCCCGACGTGCTAGAATTCACCTTGCATACTAAATTCCTAAACTATCAATGAGCACTAAAAACTAGAACACCATCAACCTTTTTGCCTCCTCCATTCTTTGGGATTGTCTTTAGAAGCTTATTAAAACTGGAACAAATGGAGTTTTTCCTGCATAGCACATAGTGACGAATTCAAAAGCTAATAAAGAACACCACAAAATGAATTTCAATACTAGGAGATAAATAAAAAGAAATTAAGTAGCTATTGGTGTTGGCAACAAAAGTCTTCCACAATTTTCCACAACCCCACCCAGAAAGATCCCTCCTGAATAAATCAGAGAGCAAATCCTAACCCACCTGATACTTGACTTTATCAGCAACTCCATCCCACAAGGCATTAACCACTTATAGTGCATGCCAATATAAAACCGAAAGGCCATGCAAATCTCATCAACATTAATGTACATATAGTTTCTCTAGCAAAGACGATGACTACTCCAATTCATAAACTTAAAAAGCTTTAGATATTTAACAAGAAAAATAAATCCATGAGGTTGAAACTTGTAACAGATATTTACAATTAAATATGAGAAATGTGATTAGAGGACTAGCTGCTTCACCAAAGGCCTCAGTTTTTTTTTTCCAAACTCTACCCAGAAACACAACTAATTTTAAAAAGAAAAAAAATCTAGAAAAATCAGCGTTGCAACATCCTAAAAACTATTTCTTCCAAATAATAAGAAGTCTTCATTATATATATATGTGTGTGTGTGTGTGTGTGTATGTGTGTGTGTGTGTGTGTTTTCAGATATAACAGATCTAAACAAATCTAACAGATCTAAACAAATCTAACAGACCTAAACAAATCTTCCAGATAATAATAACCCACGGCTCTAGCATTTTGCAGCTAAACAGATACTCCTCAAACATTCAAACAGATCTAACCCATAAAAATATTCCTCAAACATTCTCATAAAAAAACCCAAAATCAACAAAGAGAGAACAAAATAGAGGGAAGAAAGAAAACATACCCAAATGGAAATATGGTCTAATCTCTTGGATCCCAAGCTCAAGCACTTCCACCGTTCGGTATCGCAAATAGTAGAGAGAGAGAAGATGAGAAAGTGATTTCGGGAGGGGGCTAGGGCATCGCAGTCTTCGCAAAGCATAGAGAGAGAGAGAGAGAAGATGAGACTTGAGAGTATTTTGGAAGGGGCTAGGGCATCAGACACAAAGTAGAGCGAGAGAGAGAGAGCAGATGAGAGAATGGAATCTCGGGGGGGGGGGGGGGGTGGCGCTCGGGCTCTTAGGGCTTAGGTCTTAGTAACGACACTTTTTTATCAAACCCGGGTATCGGGTTTAAAACTTGGTACCCGGGTGTAAAAGCCACATCCGGGCTGGATAGGCCCGGGTATTAAAAAGCCAAAACCGGCCAGGATTTATTCCGGGCCGAAACCCGCAATCGGAATCCGGTTATCCGTGTTCCGGACCGGGCCGGATTTTTTTTCCGACCCAGATGAACAGTCTTAGTTTTTATTTTGCTGTTGTTTGCTTCAACTTCAGTTGTTGTTTGGTGTTTCAATGACGGATTACTTCAAGCTTTTGTAGCCACGAATAAGTGAGGGAAGGTGGAAGTCAAAGGTAAAGTAAGAACTAAGGCAACCAAGAGGATTGGAGCTAGAATTTGCTGGTGGAACAACAATTGTGTTCCTACTACTGTTCTTGTTGTCATGAATTGTTATGGTGGTGCAAGGTGCTATTGTGGCTGATATGGCTACTGACACATCTCCTAATGTAGCCTAGAATAATATGAAATTAGTAGCTAAGGATAGAAATGAGAAAAGAAAGGAAAGCTGAAGTTGCTGGACTAAGAGGAAAACCATAATGTTTTGAGTTGCTGTGAGTTTGTTATACAACTGTTGCTTCTGATTTCTTTTGCTGTTATCAACTGTTGTAGACTTTACTGGTTTGGTATAATCTATGGTTGTTCACGTCAGTTTAAGCTTGAGAAGGTGGCTCACAAGTACACTGATTTTTAATGGTTTGACGTACAAAATGGAGGTTTAAATCTAATTGAAGAGGGATTCAAATAAAGAGGATGATAGAGCTAAATCTATAGTAGAAACTATGATAGAACGCGAATTGCCTAGGCCAAAAACAGAGCATAATCTTGTTCTACCTCATCAAGCAGCAGGTTCAACTAATTTCTCTTATTTCTACCTTCACAAATACTTTACTCAAATTTATAAGCCTTTTTACAATGCACAAAAACACAACTACCCAATTCATAGTGTAACAAACAGTCCCAAGCTCTGCCTAGGCCCACTAAGAAGCCCAACCTGCTTGAAGATATGACGTCGTTTTTGGGTTAGTAGTTGTCTTTTCTTTTCCTTCTTTTTCTCCCCCACACCCCGTCACTTTCTCTTCCTTTTTCCGCTATGCATGTCCCCATTTCACTCCCCGTTAACTCTTACGCCACTTCGGTTTTCACTCACAAATTCTTTCTCTCATAGTTTGCTCCCTCCCTTCTCCCCGTCGTGTATCACCGTTGTCAAGGTGCCGTTGTCGGTTGCCCCTCACTATGCCGTTAAGTTTCTATTTGTTCCTCTATCTCTTTGTCTCTTCTCTGCTCAACTGCATCTCTCACTCCCACTCGATCTCGCTGTCCAGCTATCTCCCGTCTCTCCCTTTTGTTGCACCGTTGTACGTTTACGTACATGTTAGTCATAATATGATGGTTATATACACTTTTTATATAAGTGTATATGAAAAATGTATATAAATGTATTTATAAAAAAGAATATATATTATAATTTATTATGCCATAAAATGTATTTATCCTTATATATATAGTTTATATTAATAACATATGACCAAATGTCTATGTTTAAGATTAAAAGTTTATGTTATATTAATTTGATGTTATAATATTAATTTTTTTAATGATAATGTTATATCAAATGTTATATTAAGATTTATAAGGATTTTAAGATTTAATGTTACATTAATTAGAAATTTAACATGAATTATTTTATATATAATATGTATTATATATAAAAAATTAAAAAATATATACGTATATGAACAGATCCGATCGGTGTTAAAGAAGAAAATAATTTCAAAACAGCTGGACATCAGCAAAAGTGCCCGAAGTACTTCAACTTTAAACAAAGCAAAAGTAGGCTCTATAAGATAAGTCTGCCTGAACATTTAACTCTTCTTCTTCTACTTTTTTTTTGTTTTTTATTTGAATGGAAAAACTTTATACCATTTCATTATAACAAAGATGAGATATAAAGAAGAACATCCTCTAAAGTTACAATCAGATCTGAAATAGAAAAAATATCTTTTACTTATAAGTGAGTTATAAAGTTGTCATTTCTCCTAACACGAGAAACCTCACGTTTAATAAAATTTTTCATCTACTATTTTGCTTCACACACAAATATACTAGCATTACTCCAACCTTCCTTATGCATTCAATAATAACATGTCTGAGGCCTAGATCAACAGCTTTAAAGTACTTCTAACTTTAAACAAAGCAAAAGTAGGCTCTGTAAGATAAGTCTGCCACTTTATAATATTATATAGCCACTTCAGCTTTAATATTTTTTCACCCAATGAGAAATTGTGTGTTTGTTTATTAAAGGCTTAAAGCTCCACCAATACCTATAGTGGCTTAAAATAAACAAAAACAGAAAAAAAAAGGGGTTTGTGGCATTGTGCAGATGCAAGCGAGGCTAAGCTTGAGAAAAGATTCGTCGACAGCAGGGTTCGAACCTGCGCGGGCGAAGCCCAACAGATTTCAAGTCTGTCTCCTTAACCACTCGGACATATCGACTTCACTTGGGCTAGTACTGGTTATACCTCAAATTAAATTTATTCGCTAAATCGTGTGCTTCGACTATCAAGCTTCGGTTTTGATTAAAAAAACTGAAGAAAATGCTACTTTGTCCCATAATTTTGATTCCGTATTTTGACGCTAGTGTATTTTATTTATTTTAATTTTTTTTTACTCAATGGTTTACTATTAATAAATTGAAATAATCTTCCCAACCTCCTACTATTCATCACACTCCACACTCTACTTTTTTTTTTAATTTTTTTTATCAAATTTTTTTTATATAAATAGTGAATAAAAATTTGAAATATTTAAAAAAAAAAATTCAAAAAAAAATTTTAAAAAAATATTAAAAAATATTAAAAAATATGGAGTGTGGAGTGTGGATGAATAGTAGGAAGTTGTGTAGCAAATCCCTACATGCTGGGCGGCTGAGTAGCATTGTCCAAAAATTGATGTATTATACTGAAAATTTAATGGATGAAGTCAATGTTTTTTTTTTTTTTTTTATCATAATCATCTCAATTTTCAATGATTAATAAGATATATTTAGTCCTATTTTAAAGAAAAATTTTATTCTCAAATTTGTGTGTAAAGTATACTTATTAAAATGTTTAAATTGACATAAATAAATTTTAAAATTTAAATATTATAAATCAAATTTTATATACACCAATTTGATAATTAAATAATTATATTTTAAATTAAATTTGTTGCCTTTTATAATGAAATGATGTGTCCCAGCACTACCCATTTATTGAACATCAGGACCCTTTTTCTCTTATCTAAGTTTGACATATGTACTAAAAATCATTTTCTCGAAATTCAATGTCATTTTACCTAGATAGTCACCAAGTTAAGCTCGAGATCAGGTTATAGTCACCGAGAGCAGGTTATGGTCTAGTTGCTAGAGATCATGATGGAAGGGTGATTGATACCAAAAAGATTTCTAAAGTATCTCTGTTTGATCCTTTATTTGCTGAAGCTCAAGGTGCGTTTTATGCTGCAGAATTGGCCACTGATGTGGGATTTAATTCAGTAATCTTGGAGGGTGACTCAAGCCAAGTGGTCAAAAGTTTGGATCAGCAACTGGACAGATGGCATAGGGTGGGTATGATCTTTAGTGACACTAAACTCAGAATATCATCTTTGCCTATTTGGAGTATTATATTTGTTAAAAGAGTTGGTAATGTGTTTGTTCACAATCTTGCAAAAGCTACCCTAGATTTAGAAGAGGATGTTTCTGAAATGGTTATTACACCATATTGTACGCAAGTTGCAATTCTTTCATATGTTATCAATAAACAGCTTTATTAAAAAAAAAAAGAAAAAAAAGAAAAAAGAAATAAAGAAATAAAAGGTCACCAAGTTTAAGCTTCTATTTACTCTCGTTTGATAGATAGGATTTAAAAATTTCTGACACTGGTTTTCCACTCATGGCACTTAGTTCTACAACTTCTAAAATAGATTCACAAGTTTATAAATAAAGGGTAATGAGACCCTTACTACATGGTATCAGGAGTGTAATTGGTCTGGTTCGATTTAGTTTTGGATATATTTTAGAACCGAATTAATATACATTGATTCTGAGATTTAAAAATTCAATATCGCACCAGTTACATCTCTAAATCGGTACTTTCGATTTTACCGATTCCGGTTTGATTTGATCTGATTTTTTCGGTATATTATATTTATAATATATATAATATATTATATACATATTGTAGTATATTATAATATATAGTTATTTATATATAGTGGATTACTAGTAGTATAATTAGTATTAGTACTAATATATACTATTAGTAATCCATGCCCATTATGGCCCATTATATATAGTATTAGTATACTATACTAATACTATAGTATCATAAAGTGATATAGTATTTGATTATGTATTTTAGTAATAATATGTTAGTGTCTAATTTATTTATATATTTGATTATATATGTCAGTGATAATATGCCTTTTCTTATAAGTATGCTTGGTTACATATATGTTAATGATAATATGGTGGTTATATTCACTTTTTATATGAGTGTGTATGACCAAATGTATAGAAATGTATTTATAAAAATGAATATATTTTATAATTTATTATTCTATAAAATGTATTTATCCTTAATATATACATACATATATATATATATATAGTTTATATTAATAACATATGATCAAATGTTCATGTTTAAGATTAAAATTTTATGTTATATTAATTTTATGTTATTAAATTAAAATTTTTAAGATAATGTTATATCAGATGTTATATTACTTTTATGTTATTAGATTATTATTGTACATGCATAATAGGATTTTAAAATTTAATGTTATATTAATTAGCAAATTAGCATATAATATAAAATCATTTTATATATAATTGCATAAATTATATATAATAATAAATCATATACAAAATATTTTATATAATATAAAAAATTTAAATATGTATATATATGAATCGGGCTGGTTTGGTCCAGTGTTAGAAAAAAAAAATCAGAATCAAACCGATTTCAACCGGTTTTGAGAAAAATAAAATCGGTACCAGATCGAACCCATCGGTTTGGTTTGGTCCAGTCCATAGATTTTTTTTTTCATCCCTACTTGGTACTATCGGTCTACTACATGGTTTCTTTTTCTTCCTTTGCCATTCAAAACCTCTATCAGACACTTGAGTAATAGATCCCACACCAACCTTCTGTTCCCCTTCCCGCCCACTCAGCCTCTCAGTTTGAACCAGAACCCTCCCCTCTGACCATAAGCCACCATAAACAATGCTAAAAAGGGTACAAATCTACTTTCAAAAAAGTGAAGGAGGGGAAATTTATATCTGAAAGAAGAGCCGGGAAAGTATTACAAGATAGAGGACTTTTATTGTATAAAGATTATTTTTAATCACATCTATCACATGCACCATAGTTAGGATGTACATTAGTTACTGTACTATATATTCTTGTATTTTACTTTTATGTATGATGAAATAGTATAGATTCTAGAACTTTCCCACATTATCAAGCATTCTCTCTCTATCATGGTATTAGAGGTAAAGTGAAAACCCTAACCCTAAGTGAAGTTTCTCATGGATGTCGCCTCCGACTATTCGTCTTCTCCTTCCGCAGTTCATCGCCAAACCTTTGAGGATTATTCTAATCCATTCTATCTCCAAAGTGCAGATCATCTTGGAGCAATCCTTGTCTTTCAACCACTTAATGGAGCCAACTACCTTACATGGAATCGATCCATGTCTATGGCACTCGTTGCCAAGAACAAACTCTGTTTTGATAATGGTGCTTTTCCACCACTTACCACCACAGATCCGATGCACAATGCGTGGATCAGGTGTAATATGGTCGTTCTGTCATGGTTGCTCAACGCCATGTCGAAGGAACTTGCTGCTTCAGTCATTTACATTGAATTTGCCAAGGAGATTTGGAACGATATGAAGGAGAGGTTTGCTCAAAGCAACTAACCTCGTATTTTTCAGATCTGGAAGAATATTGCTTCTTTGACTCAAGAAAACACATTTGTAAGTTCTTATTTTAGATGATTGAAAAGTTGCTGGGAAGAGATGGTTCATTTCTGTCCTCTACCTCTATGTTCTTGTGGAGCTATCAAGAAAATGGTTGATTTTTAATAGGAAGATTATGTTCTAAAGTTTTTTATGGGTCTCAATGAGACACATGCTCATTTACGGAGTTCGATCTTGCTTTCTGACTCATTTCCCCATTTACTAAGGTTTCTTCTCGCATTCTTGAAGAAGAAAAAAAGAGAGAAATAGTTTTTGAGTCTTTGCCTTCAAATGAATCTATTGCTATGTTTTCTAATTGTGATTCCAATTGTGGATCTACTGGATCAAGAAATGACAAGACTTCTGTTACTCTAAATGATCAACCATATTGTACACACTGTGGCTTATCAGGTCATACTATTGATAAGTATTACAAGATTTATGGGTATCCACCTGGATACAAACCAAAGTCTTGGAACCCTACTATCAATCAGACCATTACTAGCCAATTTGTTTTTGATTCAGTTTTAACTCAAGATTTTCTATTTTCTCAAGAGCAATGTCGACAACTCATTACATTTCTTCAAAATCAACATAACATTTCTTCTATGAATCAAGCAGGTACATTCTCTGCACCATCTAATTCATCTATACCATCTACTTCTTCTACTCCTTCATTTTCAGGTATTTCTATAGCTGCCTCTTCTAGTTTTTCCAATAACATTTGAAATATCGTTCAACCCCAATCTTAGATCATTGATTCCAGAGCAACTAATTACATGATTGGTTCTCTATCTCTTTTCTCTTCCTCTATCAACATTTATGTGAAATTATCCAATGGGTCTTGCACTCAAGTCACACATATTGGCACGGTTAGACTCTCTGATTCCTTTGTTTAAACTGATGTTTTGTACGTGTCAGATTTGACATTCAATCTCATTTCAGTTAGCTAATTAATTTCACAGTTATTTTGCTATTCTTACTTGATTTTTGATATATTCAGAACCTCTTTAATTGGAGGACGATTCGAGTAGCAAAGCAATCCTATCATTTACTGCAAGTACCAGTCACTTCTGCTTCTTGTAAATTTGTTTCATTTGGTTCATTTCCTTACTGTAATTATGTTATAAACAATTCTCACATATGGCATTGTCGCCTTGGACATATTTTTGCTTCTCGATTGCATGATTTAGCTTTAGACTTGTCCAACTTCACATATCAGAATAATAGTCATTGTGATGTTTGTCATCTTGTGAAACAAAAACAACTTCCTTTTCCTTTAAGCACATCCATTTCAACATTTGTGTTTGAGCTCATTCAGTGTGATGTATGAGGTCCCTTCTCTATACCCTCTTATAATGGCTTCAAATATTTTTTTAACCATAGTAGATGATTTTAGTATATGTACTTGGGTATATTTTCTTAAATCTAAACCTAAAACATGTTCTTATATACAATCCTTCTTCACTTTTGTTAAGGCTTAGTTTAATTCAAAAATAAAGACCATTCGCACTGGTAATGCTTCATAATTTGACATGAAATCTTTCTTTGCCAACATAGGAGTTATAAAGCAACACAGTTTTGTTTATACTCCTTAACAAAATGCCATTGTTGAAAGGAAACATCAACACATATTAAATGTTGCTCGAGCTCTTTCTTTCCAATCTCATATTCCTTTAAATTTTTGGAGTGATTGCATTTTGACTGTTGTTTATCTCATAAATAGAATACCAAAACCTGTTCCTTCAAACAAATCACCATATGAGATCCTATTTTCTGTTAAACCCCAATATAATCATCTTAAAATTTTTAGTTGTCTTTGTTATCCATCCATTCTTAGTAATTCATCTACAAAATTTTCTACTTGAGCTCAAGCTTGTATATTTCTAGGCTATCTAGTTAGTATAAAAGCTTATAAGTTGTATAATATCCATACTCACAAAATTATTATTTCCAGAGATGTCATCTTTCATGAGACAATTTTTCCCTTCAAAATAAATTCTAATTCTATACATTCTTCATCTTAGCTTCAAACTCGTTCATCATCTTAACCTAATCTTGTCTTGCCAACCCCTCTCTCAGATATTGCACTTAATTCTCCATCACATATTTCTTTACCTCATAATCATGATACACCGAAAAATGTCCCAGCTTCAATTTTCACTCAAAAGTCTACAAGAAATATGAGGCCACTTGATTACTTGCAGCATTATCATTGTTCCTTGCTTTCCAATAATAAAGTTACTCATATATCTTCATATTTGTCATATTCCAAATTTTCTCCCTCATACAAACATTTTTGATCATCAGTTGACCCTCTCTATGGACCTAAATTTTTCCATCAAGCCATCAAACACCCTCATTGGAGGGATGTGATGGCAGTTGAAATCAGTGCTCTTGAAGCTAATAAAACTTAGGTTTTAATTGATTTACTTTCTGGCAAGCAGCCTATTGGTTGTAAATGGGTTTACAAGTGCAGGTTGAAACTTGATGGCACTTTAGAGAGATATAAGGCTTGATTGGTTGCAAAGGGTTATAGTCAATGTGAGGGAATTGACTATTTTGATACTTTTTCTCCTATTGCAAAACTTACTACTATTCACTGTTTTCTTGCTTTGGTTGTCATTTATAACTAGGAATTACATCAATTAAATGTAGACAATGCATTTCTTCATGGGAATTTAGATGAAGAAGTTTACATGAAATTGAAACTTGGTTTTTCTAAACATGGAGATTCTCGAGTATGCAAGCCGCTCAAGTCTTTGTATGTTGAAAGCAAGCCCCTCACCATTGGTTCTCTAAGTTCTCTTCCACTTTGATTGCTTATGTCTTTAATCAGTTTAAATCTGATTATTCTTTGTTTACAAAGCATTTTGGTGATTGTTTTGTGGCACTGTTGGTGTATGTTAATGATATTGTTATTACCTCTAACAACTCACAAACTGTTGCTGATCTATAGTTTTTCTTCATTTGCATTTTAAGCTGAAAGATCTTGGAACTTTGAGGTATTTTTTGGGTCTTGAAGTGGCAAGGTCTATAAAAGGAATTTCTCTTTCTCAAAGGAAATATTCCCTTGAAATTGTGTCTGATTCTATTCTTTTAGCTGGTAAGGCTACTACATGTCCTATAGATCAGAACTTATGGTTGTCAAAAACAGATTATGGGTTTCTGTTTAGTTTTTGAGAATTGACTGATTGAATATGAAATCTGGCAGAGGTTTTGAATATGGGTACAACACACGCCCTATGGGGCGGGGTAGCCCCTTACCCACCCCAGCATCATAGGGGTGGGGTACCCCACCCTGTTGCCGAGGGGCAAGGCCAAACCCTATACCCCGCCCCAGCCCCTTCCCACCACCCACTTCAATAATTGATTATAGTCCACTAGGCCAAAGAATTATTTATGGGTCAAAAAGTGATAAAAAATACATTTATAGACCCAACTTATAAATTTAAATTTATAAATATGACTATAATTTAAAAACTATGTAGTTTTTAAATTTTCTAGTACATACTTTATGTAAGTTGTAGTGTAGTAGGGTGACTCTATTATAGAGTGCATTGGCAATACAAGTCTCACACTTGAGCAACGTGAGGACTCTTGTATTTCCTTGACAAATTCACTTACACAAAGTATTAAGTAAAAATTCTACTTAATACATATTACTATTACTATATTTATATATAGTAATAATAATAAATATTTATAAATATACATTTATATAAAAAAATTAACTATGCGAGGCGGGACACAGGGTTGGGCCCCGTTGGGGCCATACCGCTCTTTGCCCCTGTAGGTCGGAGACCCTCGCCCCACCATGCTGGGGCGGGGAGGACCGGGGCATGGCAGCTAGGGGCGGGACCTCGCTGCCCACCCCTAATTGCATGGTCCCTCCCTCTTGTTCATCTGAAGCTTGTTGTTCCTAGCCTTCATTTCTACCCACATATTATATTTTTTACATAAATGCCCTTACGACGACATGTATCTTTACCATTTTTATTTGTAAGTCATGACAAATTAGGTTATTTCATTCGTGTGGGTCTTGGTCGGATGTTGTTTTTGATAGTAATTGTTACGAAACACCTCTATAATATTGTGTGTTAGGGTGGGTAAATTTTTAAAATAGAATTGTATTGAGTTGGGATTATGTTAAGCAAATATTAAGTTGGAGATGTATTTTACATGGACTAAATTTTAATTGAGTAAATATGTTAGCCACACACTTTAGGTTACATAAATAATTTAGAATTAGTTGGGAAAATTAATTGGATACCGATTAAATAGGTTATGAGAATTTAGAATTGGTCGGGAAAATTAATTAGATATCGATTAAATAGGTTAAATAGGTTATAGAAATGATATTGTAGGATTACAAGAATTTTAGATTTTTAGGAAAAATATGTTATTTTAGTATTTCAGGCTTAAATATCAAAATAAGTTTTCAATTAGATATTTAAGTAAATTGTGTGTCTATTTTATAGGTGACAATTGATATTCGTTCGACACTATTATAAAAAAATTCAGAAAAGTTAAAAAGTCCAAGTAAGTGGGGTTCTTATGCTAAATTTTGCATAAAAAGAAAATGAATTGAAGTCAACTTTATAAAAAATATTCATGTTATGTTTTAAAAAAGAAATTTGAAAATAACCTTAATTATGTGATCAACATTACTCATGAAAGTTGTACAAAGAAAGTATTTTTTGGCATGACTAATGTAAACATGAGTAATATTTTCTAAACTGTGCAAAAGAGTGAATACGAAATCTACGAATTTTGTACATGTTATATGAAGATGTTCTGAATCTATTTTTGATTAAGCGAAAATGATATGAATATGTTCAGTACTCTATTTGATATAATATGCATCTGAAAAACCAATGACATGACTTTCTGATATTGTATCTGATTCTATTACTGGTTATGATACAATGGCTTTGATTTTGTTATATGGTTGGTACCAATATCTCTAATATGAGTACACCCACTTTGGAAACAAAATAATTTTTCTACGTGTTCTTTCCTATGTGCACACTCGGGGCTCCAAGAATGGATAAGGAAAATATTCACATTTTGAGACTGTCTGGTTTGGCCACCGGAAATAGTACAACCCTACCATATGAATTAAATATGATATATGATATACTATAGTGATATGATAAGATATGCTACGATTTGATGTGATTTGAAATGATATGATAAGATGAAATGCTCAGTCATATTATGTGAAAGGATCTTTGAATATGAACAAAAGGTCTTTGAGTATGAACAGTTGATTTTTGAACATGAATAGTTTGAAATGCGGTTTCTTTTTTAACATTAAGGATGCAAGAAAGAATCATATCATTGCCATGTTCTAAGGAGAAAGGGTTTGTCAGATTGGTTGGTGTGGGAAAGACTACCATCAACCCGAAAAAAAAAAAAATTAATGTAATTTTTTAAAATGTATAAGAGGAACATTTTGAGGCAATTACTAGTCAACAATGTATATTTAGATTCCTTTTTAGAAATTAATCCTTAAACCCATGTGCATAGGTTTGTTTGACATTCATCTTTTCTACAATTTTTATTATTAGGAATAACACCTATATTTAAGATTTCCGTCCATCTTATTATCAAAAAACACGTGCAGGGTGTGACACCCCTTGGGATGGAACGGAAATGTAGAGTTTTGGGACATGCAACACAAGGTTACATACTCCCGTTCATGACAGTTAATATACAATGCATCCTAGTATGCAACTAGCAGTATGCAATAATCGCAGTGGAAATAAAAAGTTAAGATGTAAGATATGCCAGAATAACTAAAAACATTCCAAATTCATTAGAAAATCATCATATTCAAAATACCAATGTAGCATAAACTTGTATACAAAGTCATATTATTCTCTTCATGCGATCTGTAGGATGAAAGACTCGGGTTATAAACATCAACATTAAATCTAGCTTCTTCAGAAAATCTAGCTCCTTCTCAAATATGCGGATCCAGCGCTCCATCAATTCCATCCTGGTCGAAACCTGACACAACTTCTATCATTCCGAGTGGAATGATAGTGGTCCCATAAAAGGGTGAGATTTACTTGAAATCTTAGTAAGTTAAACAACTAATTGGTACAAAGATAAATCAATCATGAAAAATGATAAATATGCAATGTATGAGATGTAGAAAATCAGTATGCATGTCTCCTATCCAGATTCTTCAACATCTTTTAAAAATATGGAGACACGGGTTTTTACTTAGTAAATAATTTCATCTTTATTTTTGAGAAAATATAACTTTTTCATAAAAATTTCATCATAAACTTTCATCATTATATTAATTAATAACATAAAGTACGGTAATATCACAGTTTTCCATATGCACTGTGAGTACCTGCTGGTGACCGTAGTACAACTTATGTTGAAACTACGTTGTCTATAGACTCATTTTCAATGCATTAGTAAATATAACATAACATCATAAAATTTATAACGTGTACATCCACCAGCGTTAGGTGTTATAATATGTTGACTTCACTCCGGTATTCTTTAAAAAGAACCCATTCGAAGGCTGTTGACTGTTTTTCGTCAACCTAGAGGTTACCACTCCATTATTAAACACTCCAGAGTGGACAAAGGAGTTTCACCAGGATAATTCTCGATACTGGCCTTTGGGGTCGTGACAAAATGATTTTCATGCTATGTTTTGGAAAATGTTTCTCATGATATGTGCGTATGTAGTAAATTTTATGCAAAAATGATAAAAATGTCACATTTCATGTAGGTATGCACTCAATGTATAATATAAAATGATATTTTATGCTAAAAATGATAATTGAAGTTTGAAATGAGCATTTATCAATAATTCATAAATAATCTATCAAGGTGTAAGTTAGAGGCTAATTTACAAATTTTCGGAGAAATTTGAAATTAGCATCTTAGCTGCGTAAATCATGTGTATACTAAGTTAGAGTTAATACTCTTATGAATAGGTTCAAAATCAAAGGTTTCAAAAATTGGGTATTTACAAGAATATCCCTAGTCTTTCAAAAATTGCCATTTAAGCCCTAGATTTTCACTAATTGCAAACGAATTCCAAACGTAACCAAATTTCATGGACTATATATTTTTGGCATTTTAAAACCATCTATGCTCTTGAATTTTCAAAATTCAAAGTGGAACTTATCCAATTAGTTCCAACTCGTGGCATGTATCCTAGTTGACGCCTATGTGTATTTTCAAATATTGATCCCTACGAATGCATGCATATGAGATTTTATTTAATCACTATTGATCACTAACATTTTTAGGGACATTATTAAGCCTAATACTTGAGTAAGAAAATTCATCCCAACACTTAATCAAAGCTAAGAAATCCATAATCAGCAATTTGCTCAAAATCGATCCATGCTTGAAGATCAAAACAAGATATATTTAAAACCTATCATGGCGTGCTTCTAACCACAAATTTAACCTTCCATAATCATGTTAGGATAATGATAGATCATATAAAATAATGCTCACTACATGCCATAGCTAAATTTCTATTTTAAAACATTCAATCATTCAAACCTTCCTTTAATTGACCCGGTTTTGCATTAAGCATCATAACCTTCTCAAAACTCAACCAAATTTCATACCAACACTTGAAAACAAAACTTGAAATGCTATATAAGATCACAAGGAAGAAAATTTTCGAATTTCATGGCCGTCGAAGCACTCTAGACTGCCTTACACAAGAACACTCGAGAACTCACCAAAACTCACTTGGCTTACACTCTTTTGATCTCTAAGAGGGGAGGGGGGAATGCTCTCAAGGCTCAAGAGGATGATTGGAGCTGTGGTGTGAGTGAAATGAATAGGGGAGGGAAGTATTTCTAGGAGGCCAAGGGGCGAGGGGCATTGGCTTGGGTGCTTGGTGATTGGGTGAATTGGGAGGTGCTCAAATCTAGAAAATTTTCAGATTTGCTTGCATGAGCTTAGGTCAACTTGTGCAGGGGGAATAGTGGCCTAAAACCACTATTATTTCCTCTCCACAGTTGCTACATTGATCCTAGAAGGCAGGTCTGGTCGTGGGGCATCATTTGGGTGGCAAAAAAACCATCAAACAACCCTTGAAAACAGGTGGATGGAGGTGGTTTTGTGGTGGCAGAAAATCAGTTTAGTTTTGGATGATTTTCGGCAGCAAAAATGAGTCAAAATCCTCCATGATGGTCATGGGACTTCTTGGTGATTGGGTGGAGATGGAGGTGGCATGGGGTGGTGGTGCAAACCATGGCAGAAGGCTGGTTCAAATTCAATCCAAATGGTTCCTACACAAACTAGACCAAGGTGCACCCAGTTTGGTTCTTTGAGTTGGTTGATGCAACCAATTTCGTCTAAGGCTCAAACTGAGTTTGAGAGGGTATGATGATGTGTTTAAGGACCATATTAACCTTTAGGATAAAACATAAAAATGTTGGACCCAAGGGCAAAACAGTCCAAGCATTACAAAGGGCAATGCACAAAACCGATTGAAGCATGGTTTGAGCATGTTATGAAATTTTTCATAATGACATGTGGGATGGTTTAGCTAGGTCATTAATAGGGTCTTAATCAAGTATTAAGGGAGTATTAATTCAAGAAAATTTAAATTAAAAAATTTAAGAAAAGATTAAGCATGATTAAGCTTAAAAGTATGGCTTAAAGTGCACTAACCTCAAGTATGATGGTTAATGGCCTTAGCCAATTTTCAAAACTTAATTTGGATATTTTGAGTATGGTTTGGGCTTAAGGAAACCAATGGTATGGTGTATTGAGTTTTTGATCTTGAATGGTGAAATGAGCCCAAACATGGATTTGGATCATGTGGGTTTAATAGGACCAAATGTATAGGCTCATAGTTTAGGGGCTCTTGGACTTGAATGAGAGAGCCTCATTTTACAGATTTGTAGAGTTAAAAAGAAAACTTCAAGATCCACTTAATTGGGCTTGAAAATATTTGACTTGGCCTAATTGGGCCATGGGTCCATTCTATACCAAATTTTGCCCAAAAGCCTTATACATTCCTTATAGTTGGGCCATAACTAGTCTTGAATTCATTAAGGCTTGGCTAATGGTTTTTCTTGAGCTTGGCTCATGAATGCTCTAACGTCATAAAAAGCCTCACCAAAATTTACTAATAGGCTTGCCTCTCTAATCCTTAGCTTATTTACACTAAGCACCATGATAAACCTAATTCCACTATCAACCTTAATGTAAGTGATTAACCCACAATTAAAAGTCTAATCTAGAGTACTTAAGGATTAATCAAGGGTTAATTAAGCGGGGTGTTACATCCTCCCCCCTTTAAAACAAGATTTCATCCTCGAAATCGGGGTCAAATAAAACATGCAATGGGTAAGAGTTTGAGTGTTGACTCACCAATCGCGCTATAGCTCAGGGCTCGATGGGGGTCTCCCATCATTATCATCGGACACCTTGTCCTGGTTATGGTAGTAGTATTCTTGCTCCTTTGAATCATAAAAGGCGTTAACCCTCTCTTGGTGTTGTCTCCATTGCCTAATCTCCTCGTCCTCAAGCCAGGGGTCTCCCTCCTCTCGAAAGCGAGTGCGACTCAGAGAAGAGTCAGATGTATTAAATTTTTCGAGGGGAGTAGGGTCAGGAATGAGTGTCTCCTACTCGTACTGTCACTGCTCTGCCGTCCTGCTCGACTCTGGTTGGTCTAAAGCTACTGAGAGAGCCAATCTCATACGTCGTCTAAGCCATCTAGCCCTAGTCTCTCCCATCCAACGAATGGGATCATAAGGCTGACGCTCCTCATGTAGCCGTGCTCTCCTCAGATGGATGCATCCTCTCCTATCAAAGTCAAGGATATGAGTCCTGTGATGCTCTAACCTCTCCTGCTGAGCCGAAAATGTCTAAGTGTCTCCGTCTCTGCTCTGCTCTCAACCTCCAAAGTCGGCTGCGAGCTATAAACATCTGTCGGGTGGTCCTATCATCATCGGCCATGTCGTAACTGAAAATGACATGAAGGGATGTGGATCATAGAGGTGAAATGCTAGGGGATGCCATGCATGAATGCGAATGCCATGATGCAATGCCAAACAAGTCACATGCCAAACAAATAAGGGTAGTTGCTTCTCATGCCAGTTTCTTTTTCCCATGTGGCCTCTTCAACATCATGATTTTCCCACAAAACCTTAACTAAGGGGATTTTACGATTCCGTAGTTCCTTATCCTTCCAATCGATGATCTGAATTGGAACTTCCTCATAGGTTAGGTTGGGTTGAAGTGAAATATCCCTCATGTCAACCACAGTTGGAATTTGCTTCTCGAAACTCTTCTTGAGAGAAGATACATGGAAAACATTGTGAATTCCTTGGAATTTAGTGGGAAGATCTAGCTTGTAAGCAACTACTCCAACTTTCTCCAGAATCTCATATGGTCCCACATATCTTGGACTTAACTTTCCTTTCTTTCCAAACCGAAATACTCCTTTGATGGGCGATACTTTAAGATAGACCCAGTCGCCAACTTCTAACTCAAGGGTCCTTCTTCGATGATCAGCATAGCTCTTTTGTCTATCCTGGGCAGGCTTCATCCTTTCCCTTATTTGATGGATCTGATCCTTCATCTCTTGAAGAATCTCCGTAACATAGATCCTTCCTTCACCTACTTCGTCCCAGTATAAGGGAGATCTACACTTCCTTCCGTATAACGCGTCATAGGGTGCCATTTGGATGGTGGCTTGGAAGCTATTATTGTAGGCAAATTCTATTAGTGGCAAGAGCTTCTCCCATTCGTCATTCTCTTGCAAAACACAAGCTCTTAGCATGTCCTCTAGGATTTGAATTGTCCGTTCAGTCTGCCCATCAGTCTGAGGGTGATAGGCACTACTAAACTTCAACTTTGTGCCAAAAGCATCTTGGAGGCTATGCCAAAAACGAGAAGTGAAACGTGTATCTCGATCAGATACAATCGCCCTTAGGACTCCATGTAACCGCACTATTTTAGCAACAAACAGTCGAGTCAACTTCTCCATGGGGTCAGTATTCTTAAATGCCAAAAAGTGGGCACTTTTCGTCAAACGATTGACCACAACCCAAATAGAGTTGTTTCCCTTTGAGGTCCTTGGTAATCCAATTACAAAATCCATGGATATGTCCTCTCATTTCCATTTTGGGATTGGGAGTGGCTGTAAATCTCCAGCGGGTCTCTGATGCTCTGCCTTGACCGTCCTACAAATAGAGCATCTATTAACATAATCCACTACGTCCCTTTTTAACCCTTCCCACCAAAAGTGTTGCTTCAAATCTTGATACATTTTGGTGCTCCCTAGGTGGGCTGTGTATGGAGTCTGATGTGCTTCCCTCAGTATCTTCTCCCTGATCCCTTGATCAGCTGGGATAACTTTCTGGTCTTTGTAGTATAGCAACCCATCATTTTTTAGGGCAAAACCTTCAGGTCCTTCCTTCTTCTCTATCTTCCGTCGAATTTCTACCCATTTGGGATCCTCCATCTGATGCTTCTTCACTTCTTCCCATTCTGTTGGTACAATTTCTTGTACTGCGGTTAGGGATACTTCGGCAGGAAGATCCTTAATCAACAACCTTCTCATACTATGCAGAAGGGACTCTACTTCAGAGGCAAGACCTATGGAATTATCCCTTCGCGCCTTTCGACTTAGCGCATCCGCCACAATATTAGCCTTGCCAAGGTGATACTTAATCTCACACTGGTAGTCACTAATAGTTTCTAACCACCTTCTTTGCCTCATATTCAAATTCTCCTGAGTACTTGAGGCTTTGGTGATCGGTGTACATTTCACACTTTGCGCCATATAAATAATGCCTCCATATCTTCAAGGCAAAAACTACAGCAGCTAACTCCAGGTCATGGGTGGGGTAGTTCTGCTCATGGTTCTTCAGTTGTCATGAAGCGTAGGCGACAACTCGTTCCTCTTGCATGAGCACACATCCAAGTCTTGATTTGGATGCATCACTAAATACTACATAGGGTTTATGAGGTTCAGGTAGGGCTAGTACCAGTGCACTTGTGAGCCTTTCCTTGAGTTCTATAAAACTCTGCTCGTACTTCTCTATCCAGACATACCTAGCATTCTTCTTAGTTAGGGCAGTGAGGGGTCCTGACAACTTAGAGACTCCCTTCACGAATCGCCGATAGTAACCAGCTAATCCCAAAAAACTTCGAATTTCGTGCACATTCGTTGGTCGCTTCCAGCTTACTACAGTTTCGATTTTGCTGGGATCGACTAATACTCCTTGACTTGAAATCACATGCCCCAAAAATTTTACCTCCTTAAGCCAAAACTTGCACTTACTAAATTTGGCATACAGATGGTGTTCCTTCAGCTTTTCCAATGCTAAACGGAGATGCTACTTGTGATCTTCTTCTCTTCTTGAATAAATCAATATATCGTCGATGAATACAACAACAAAGCTATCTAGATAGGGTCTGAATACTCTGTTCATCATATCCATAAAGGCGGCTGGGGCATTGATTAGACCAAAGGACATTACTAAGAATTCGTAATGTCCATATCTGGTACGAAACGCAGTCTTGGGGATATCCTTCTCCCTAATCTTGAGCAGATGGTAACTAGATCTTAAGTCTATCTTAGAGAACACTGATGCACCTTGTAATTGATCTAGTAGGTCATCGATACGTGGTAACGGGCACTTGTTCTTCACCATTACTTTGTTCAATTCCCTATAGTCAATGCACATCCTCAGCGATCCATCATTCTTCTTAACAAATAGAACTGGCCTCCCCAAGGTGATGAACTAGGTCAAATAAAGCCCTTCTCCAGTAGCTCTTCTATTTGCTGTTTTAGCTCCTTCAGTTCTAGAGGGACCATACGAAAAGTGGTTTTGTGGACAGGGGTCGTTGGGTTCTAGTTCTATGGTGAGCTCGATTTCTCTATCGGGGGGAAGTCCAGGTAGATCGTCAGTGAAAACCTCAGGGTATTCCCCAACTACAGGTATTCCTCGTATCCCCTTATCATCAACATAACTCTCCGTTATGAGGGCTAAGTAGGCCATGGCACCATTAGCGATGCACTTCCTTGCCTGCAAAGTTGAAATAAGAGAGGGGGTAGCCTTCACCATCCCTCCTGTATGACGAATATGTCTACCCTCGGGCGAATCGAAGATTATCTCCTTATTTCGACAATCTATCCTAGTGTAGTGTTTAGATAGCCAGTCCATCCCTAGTATGACGTCGAACCCTAGTTGATCGAAGATAATCAGGTCTTCCATCAGTCTTCCCTTTAGGGTCAGAGGACACTTCTTCAACACACAGGTGCAGGTGATAGTGCTTTCGTCGGGAATTGACACTACTATCGCTTGAGGTGATGTCTGAGTCGGTAGGTTACACGCACAAGCAAACGTCGTGGATTCAAACGATTTCATGGTGCCTGAGTCAAATAAAGCGCAAGCCGTATATTCGTATAATGCAATTTTTCCTAAGGTGTAACCAACTACTGAGTACTAAGCAGCTATTTAAAAAGCTAATTTCTAAAGAGGGGTATTAAAGGAAAATACCAGTGATAACTTCTGTTCCCTCGTCCTCTGGGATTTCCTCGCTGATATCACCAGGGGTGATGGCATAAACGCGGGCTTGAGTAGGTGGCCTCTGATTGGGCTGTTTGTTAGGAATGTTCTTTCCTCCTTGAACATTCTATGGGCATTCTCGGATCATATGCCCTGACTGTCCGCATCGGTAGCACACTCCTAGGCCCACACGGCATTCACCACTGTGGTTTTTTCCACATTTCTTGCAGGTGATAGGTGGAGTCATTATAACACATTTTCCCTTGTTAGTTCCTTGAGTAATCCTCCTCTTAGCATTATTCCCGCCAGCAGTGAAGGTAGAAGCCCTCTTTCTCTCGAGGTTGGTCTGAGCTGTCACATTTTTCTGTTCCACCTTCGCTATTGCAACCACATTAACTAACTCTTGGAAGTTGTGGATGCGGAATCCATCTACGTAACTGCGAATTCTAGGATTCAACCCTGCTTGAAACTTCTGGGCTTGCATTTTCTCATTAACAATCAAGTATGAGGCAAACCTTCCCAGCTCCATAAACTTCGCAGCGTATTGCTCAACAGTGAGATGGCGTTGTACCAATGTGGCAAACTCCTGGGCCTTCTGAGTCTTCATTAACTCTGGGAAGAAATGATTGTAAAATTCCTCCTTAAACCTCTCCCAGGTCAAGATGGTGATATTTCCCAATTCTCTAATCAGAAGTTGCCTCTTGGTGTCCCACCAAATTCCAGCTTCACCTTACAGTAGGTACCCCGCATACTGTACCTTCTGTTCCTCAGTACAGCTGCTGATCTCGAAAGTCCTATCGAGATCTAATAGCCACTTATCAGCTTTCATGGGTCCTTCGGTTCCCATGAAATTGGGGTATCTATATTTCAGGAACTTCTCGTAGGAACACCCTCGATCCTCAAATAGTGGGCGTTGCTGGCTCTGCTTTAGGATTACTTCCTGCTGCTGCTTCATGGTCTCTGTCATTTGACGAATCGCATCCGCCAAATCACATCTTCTATCAAAATAATGATCTTGATCTCTGTGGGTATTAGATCCTTCAGCATTCCTTTCTTGTCTACCATGTGGCATCTGGTCTTAATCCTTCTGACTCCTACGATGTATGCGTATCAGACTGAGCTCTAACTGTAGGATTCAAGCCTGTGCAAAACTAATGATTTAAACGTATATTCTAGAATAAGATTCCTAAGGACATGTGGGTTTACCCAAAGACGAACTGCTCTGATACCACCGTTGTGATGCCCTCAATCCCCGTTAGGGATGGAACAAATACTTAGAGCGTTGGGACCTACAACACAAGGTTACATACACCTATTCATGACAGTTAATATGCAATGCATCCTAGTATGCAACTAGAAGTATGCAAGAATCGTAGTGGAAATAAAAGGTTAAAATGTAAGATATGCTAAAATAACTAAAAACATCCCAAATTTATTAGAAAATCATTATGTTCAAAATACCAATGTAGTATAGACTTATATACAAAGTCATATTATTCTCTTCATGCGATCTGTAGCATGAAGGACTCGGGCTATAAACATCAACATTAAATCTAGTTTCTTTAGAAAATTTGGCTCCTCCTCAAACATGCGAATCCAGTGCTCCATCAATCCTGTCCTGGTCGAAATCTAACACAATTTCTATTATTCCGAGTGGAATGATAGAGGTCCCATAAAAGGGTGAGATTTACTCGAAATATGGAGACACGGGTTTCTACTCAGTAAATAATTTCGTCTTCATTTTTGAGAAAACATAACTTTTTCATAAAAATTTCATCATAAACTTTCATCATTATCTTAATTAATAACATAACGTGTGGTAATGTCATAGTTTCCCATATGCATTGTTGGTACCTGCCAGTGACTGTAGTACAACTCACGTTGAAACTACGTTGTCTATAGACTCGTTCTCAATGCATTGGTAAATATAACATAATATCATAAAATTCATCACGTGTATACCCACCAGCATTAGGTGTCATAACATGTTGACTTCGCTCCGGGGTTCTTTAAAAAGAACCCATTCGAAGCCTGTTGACGTTCTTCGTAAACCTAGGGGTTACCACTCCATTATTAAACACTCTAGAGTGGATAGAGAAGTTCCACCAGGATAATTCCCCATCCTGGCCTTTAGGGTTGTGACAAAATGATTTTCATGTTATGTTTTGGAAAATGTTTCTCATTACATGTGCATATGTAGTAAATTTCATACAAAAATGACATTTATAAATGTAATATGTAAAAATGATAAAAATGTCACATGTCATGTAGGTATGCACTCAATGTATCATATAAAATGATAGTTTATGCTAAAAATGAAAATTGAAGTATGAAATGAGCATTTATCAATAATTCGTAAATAATCTATCAAGGTGTAAGTTAGAGGCCAACTTACAAACTTTTGGAGAAATTTGAAATTAGCATCATAACTGCGTAAATCATATGTATACTATGTTAGGGTTAATACGCTTATGAAAAGGTTCAAAATCAAATGTTTCAAAAATTGGGTATTTACAAGAATATCCCTAGCCTTCAAAAATTGCCATTTAAGCCCAAGATTTTTACTAATTGCAAACGAATTCTAAATTTAACCAAATTTCATGAACTATATATTTTTGGAATTTTAAAACCATCTATGCCCTTTGATTTTCAAAATTCAAATTGGAACTTGTCCAATTAGTTCCAACCCGTGGCATGCATCCTAGTTGATGTCTATGTGTATTTTCAACTATTGATCCCTATGAATGCATGCATATGAGATTTTCTTTAATCACTAATGATCGCTAACATCTTTAGGGACATTATTAAGCCTAATACTTGAGTAATAAAGTTCATCCCAACACTTAATCAAAGCTAAGAAATCCTTAATCAGCAATATGCTTAAAATCGATCCATGCTTAAAGATCAAAACAAGATAGATTTAAAACCTATCATGGCATGATTCTAACCACAAATTTAACCTTCCATAATCATGTTAGGATAATTATAGATCATATAAAATAATGCTCACTACATGCCATAACTAAATTTCTATTTTAAAACATTCAATCATTCAAACCTTCCTTTAATTGACCCGGTTTTGCATTAAGCATCATAACCTTCTCAAAACTCAACCAAATTTCGTACCAACACTTGGAAACAAAACTTGAAATGCTAGATAAGATCAAAAGGAAGAAAAATTACTAATTTCGTGGCCTTCCAAGCACTCTAAACTGCCTTACACAAGAACACTCAAGAACTCACCAAAATTCACTTGGTTTGCACTCTTTTGATCTCTAAGAGGGGGGGAATGCTCTCAAATCTCAAGAGGATGCTTGGACCTGTGGTGTGAGTGAAATGAAAAGGGGAGGGAAGTATTTATAGGAGGCCAAGTGGTGAGGGGCGTTGGCTTGGGTTCTTGGTGATTGGGTGAATTGGGAGGTGCTCAAATCTGGAAAATTTTCAGATTTACTTGCATGAGCTTAGGTCGGCTTGTGCAGGGGGGAATAGTGGCCTAAAACCACCATGATTTCCTCTCCACAATTGATACATTGATCCTAGAAGGCAGGTCTAGTCGTGGGGCATCATTTGGGTGGCCAAAAATCCATCAAACAACCCTTGAAACAGGTGGATGGAGGTGGTTTTGTGGTGGTAGAAAATCAGTTCCGTTTTGGATGATTTTAGGCAGCAAAAATGAGTCAAAATCCTCCATGATGGTCATGAGAATTCTTGGTGATTGGGTGGAGAAGGAGGTGGCATAGGGTGGTGGTGCAAACCCTGGTAGAAGGCTGGTTCAAATTCAATCCAAATGGTTCCTACACAAACTAGACCAAGGTGCACCCAGTTTGGTTCTTTCAGTTGGTTGATGCATCCAATTTCGTCCAAGGCTCAAACTGAGTTTGGGAGTGTTTCATGATGTGTTTAAGGACCATATTAACCTTGAGGATAAACCACAAAAATGTTGGGTCCAAGGGTAAAAGAATCCAAGCATTACAAAGGGCAATGCACAAAACCGATTGAAGCATGGTTTGGGCATGTTTTGAAATTTTTCATAATGACATGTGGGATGGTTTAGCTAGGTAATTAATACGGTCTTAATCAAGTATTAATGGAGTATTAATTCAAAAAAATTTGAATTAAAAAGTTATAGAAAAGATTAAGCATGATTAAGCTTAAAAGCATGGCTTAAAGTGCACTAACCTCAAGTATGATGGTTAATGGCCTTAACTAATTTTCAAAATTTAATTTGGATACTTTGAGTGTGGTTTGGGCTTAATGAAACTAATGGTATGGTGTATTGGGCTTTTGGTCTTGAATTGTGAAATGAGGCCAAACATAGTTTTGGATCATGTGGGCTTAATAGGGCCGAATGTATAGGCTCATGGTTTAGATGCTCTTGTACTTGAATGAGAGAGCCTCATTTTACAGATTTGTAGAGTTAAAAAGAAAATCTTAAGATCCACTAAATTGGGTTTGAAAAGATTTGACTTGGCCTAGTTTGGCCATGGGTCCATTCTATACCAAATTTTGCGCAAAGGCCTTATACCTTCCTTATAGTTAGGCCATAACTAGTCTTGAATTCCTTAAGACTTGGTTAAAGGTTTTTCTTAGGCTTGGCTCATGAATGTTCTAAGGTCCTAAAAAGCCTCACCAAAATTTACTAATAGGCTTGCCTCTCTAATCCTTAACTTATTTACACTAAGCACCATGATAAAGCTAATTCCACTATCAACCTTAATGTAAGTAATTAATCCACAATTAAAAACCAAATCTAGAGTACTTAAGGATTAATCAAGGGTTAATCAAGTGGGGTGTTACACAAGGTGTGTGACTTCCACATGGAGAATTACTTTTTGTTAATAAGAAAACAAAAGTAATTATAAATTCTTTTTTTAAAACTTAAAAACTTAAAAATAAAAAAATCCTCCCATAGCCTACCTTTTTATTTTCCATTAATTAAGATGGCGGAAAATCCTAACGAGAAAAGCCTAATTTATAACTTGAGATAACACAAAACGATTTCTTCAAAAAAAAGTTGCACAATGGGCAAATTTCAAACAAACCTAAACATAAGGGGTTATTGACAAAAAAAGTTCCTATATCGATGTTATTAATAACAAATATAAGCTCTAAGAGAGTCCCAATGTTAGGAATTTGATCTCCAAAATTAGGTTAAAGCAGCTTGGTGCTCTTTTCCTCCAATCTCCTTACAACCCTTTGATTTTACTTTTTTTCTCCATTTTCTTTCTTCTTCCTTTCCTTTTTTCTTTGGAAAATTTTATTTTCAAACCGGTATGTAGAGCATGCTCAATAAAATATTTATGTGACATAATTTAATTTAAAAGATAAAATTTAAAATTTAAGTCTTATAAATCAAATTTTACCATTTAAATAATGTGGATGGTGTGCTCAAGCTACTAGTTTGAGAATAAAACAACTCATTACTATTTATTATAGCACTGTAACCTTAAGGGCCCTTTTGGATACTCATTATAACACCTTGGTCCATGCCCAAGCCCGTGAACTATTAATTCATTGAAATTAATATTTATTAGAAGCCCATTTGAGATTTAACAAGTAATTTTCAATATTAGGCCACGGACCCAGAATTTTTTATGGATAAAATGGAATCTATTTTATTTGGAAGTGGCCAAAAAATTTATAGGAAGATTTGGATATTTTAGAAGTTGAGTCGGCCCAAAAGTAGTTATTGGACAAATTGAACTCATTTTAGAAATTAAGATCGAACCGTTAAGATTGTTAAGTGATTAAGGATGTGAAACAAGGCCAATAAGGACCCAAGAGAAAATCCCAAGGCCAGTTTGCTATAAACTCTTAGCCATGCACGTTCTTCCTCCTCTTTTTGTAGGCTTCCGGCAATCTACATTACATACACACACACGTGCAAAGCTAGGGCTACCATATATTAATATATATTCTCATATTCTCTCCCTCTTTAACCCACCATCCAATCCTCTCATGTTGCCGATAGTATCACATGGTAATTTTTGCAGTCACCCACATCCAACACAATGTCCAGTCTTATTAATGTTGCCCTCCATGTCCAGCTAGCAATTGCTACCTTGCACCACCCACACGATCGTAAACCAACACCCACATTCAGCCCATGCACACAACCAACCGTCCTCCCTTATTTATACATTCACTAAACCAAAGAAGCAGTATACCACCACCCACGTTCTGCTTTGCTCTGGTCTGACCTTAACATTGGTGTAAAATTCTAGCCTCTGTTTGGGTTGGTACCAATCTCTCTATCTCTAAGTGCACCAACTTTGAAAATAAAGTGGTTTTCTGTGTTGTCTTTCCTTGTGCACACTTGGGGCTTTGAGAAAAATAAGGTTTAGATTCAATTATGTCTTTGTCCTGTTTGGCCATCGGGGATAACACAACCCTACCATGGGAGTTAAACATAGCCTCTGTTCTGAGATGTAGCTCTGATATGATATGATATGATATGATGATGATGTTTAGTTATGTTATACTAAAATGTTTTCGTTCAGCACTCTAAAATTAAAAATATTTTGTTTCTGCATTTTGAAATCTCTAAAAAGGCTCATGTTTACATATTAATATATGTTCTCTACTTACTGAGTTGTTGATAACTCACCCATTATCTCCACAATATTTTTAGATATTTTGGATATTTTAATCCAGAATCAAGAATAGAAAATATAGGTAAGACTGTGTGAGCATAGCATAATAAGTACAAAGATGATACTTTGATTATTAGATAGCTTATTCAGTAGTTTTGTTTTGCTCTGTTATCGTGGTATTTTGGAAGGTTAACATTTATTTTGAGACTTTGTGGTATTCCTAGTTAATTATTTTGGAGTAGTTGGTTCAAAACAAGGAGATCTACGCTTAATTAAGAAATTTGAGTTTATATGATATACTTGTACTGTGAGATGTGAGTTGAAGTGCCAGGAAGTAACTCTCCGATTCATTCGAGACCGGGGCGTACGTTGAAGTTATAATATTTCATAATACTTGTGAGTAGTAGTGAAATACTTTGACTAAAGATATTTTATTGGGTCTTGGGAAACAAGCAAGAAAAAGTTAAATAAAAATATAACAAAGTTAAATTGTTTGAATATAATTTTGATTTTTAAATTTGAAAAAGTTATGTTGTTTTTGTGATGTATTGTTTATGAGTTTGAGAAAGTTTCAATGATTAGATAAAAATTTGAAATTTGAAATTGAAAATATTTTATGTTTAAGTGATGTTTGGAAAGTAAATACCTTAAAATACTTGAGAATACTTTAGTATTCAAACGGATGATCATACTTGATAATACTTTAAGGAAAATGTTAGTTTGCCCTCTCATTTTTCCTACTCACTACAACAAAAAAGATATTTTGGGATGATTTTATTTTAGAACTAAATGAAAAAGTTCCAAAAAGTGAGATTTAGGGACGAATTTTATATTTCATCCCAAAAAGACGGCGGAACATGTATACTGTTCGAACGCGTTAGAACGAGTTCGAACGGTATAGTTAGGGACAAAATATTGTGTCCCTAATAATGAAACCATTTGAACAGTGAAGATTCATCATTCGAACAGTTAAATTTGAGCGTTTGAGCGTAAATTTCGGCACATTAAGTAAAATTATTATATCAAAAAATTGCTATACTGTTCGAACATAAATTTTGACCATTCAAACGATAAATCATCACTTTTCAAACGATTTCAGGTAGGGTTCGAATGGTGAGCATATGTTTTTTTTTTAAAGAGAATTATATTTATATTAACTAGTAATTATAAGAAATTTATCAATTAAATAATAGGAATAATATAACTCGATAATTAGTTCAGGAAATATAAAATAAGACTAATTAATAATTAAATACTAAATTTACAAAATAGTAAATATTGTCCATTCTAAAAACAAAAGAATAAATAAATAAAAGATCGAAAATACTAAGATCCTAACTCTTTGCACACTTCCTTGACTGCAGCTAAGCGTTCCTCTATCTGTGTCAGTCGAGTACTAATGGTAAATTGAGTTGTAGACATGGCATCAAGCTTCGTACATAACTCAGAAATGCTACCAAAAATCTCAGTATGAAAATCAGACATAGCAGAACAGACCTCCATACGCACTGCATTGATCAACGCTAATGTCTGTCCGTTGATCGTTGCAAGCACGATCTCGACCATGTCCTCACGAGTAACGTTGTGTATTGATGCCTCAGCCTGTACTCCATGATCTCCCGGTTGTGCATGTCTCTGAGGATCAACTGGGTCTGGATGCTATCCACGAAGACGCAGTCTCAAGTGTCCCGTGTTGCGTGAGAGGGTGGTGTTGTTGATCGGTCCCATCGGCTACCGTTTACGCTCGACAACATCAGGCACAACACCGGCAAATAATAGATATTGGGTGATTAGGATCCTGAATGACAATATATCCGTGGAAATATATCGGGATTTTGATCGAATCTTATCGAATATATACCCCACCAGGTCGATAGGAATGCCACGAGTGACCCATATCATAAATTTCATCCGATCAAAGCCAACCTCTGTTTTGTACTGTTGAGGGTCAATATTGTTGGTGATTATCAAATTTAGGATCTTGAAGAACGAAGATAGATCTACCTGCTTAATGCTCTTCGCCCCGTCATACAGGAGAGCATCTGGACCAACAACCAAATCCCTCACCTCATGATCAGCAAGGGTATTGATCTCATTTGTATAATAAACTGGTGCCTCCTCCTCAGCTATCTCCGCCTTAGCTGAAGGATCAGACTCTCTAGGCACCATGTTCGGATATGCATCTGGTAGCCTAGGAATACCAAGATGCTCAGAGAGTTGGTCTCGTGAAAATACAACTAGAACTCCTCGGACATAGATATTGTATGCCCCTTCGTCATCTGGGCTAGCACCACCGAGCTCTTTATAAAACTCAGAAACAATGTCAATATAGGAGACAGTCTCCAATGATTCCTCTAGACCTTCTAACATAGGTCCCCAATCATGATCGCTGAAGACTAATGGCAGTGAATGACCCTCCCAAACAAGACTCTGGAAGTTAGAAAGCTTCACCTGTTGCTCTAGAGAAATAGTCCTCTCCCTGGCTGGACTGATACTAGTCTCTACTTGATTGCGTCGCTTACGTCCCACCCTAGAAGAAGATATTATAATGAACCTTAAATTTACAATTAATTAAGAGCTTATCAATACAACATTAATCATAAAAATATTTAACAAAATGTGATAAAATTCTATATTAATTTAATTATAATATAAGATATATTCTCATTAAGATTTAATGGAACTACAATGGTGAATAAAAATAACTATTCACTGATATTACTAAATTTATTTATACCGTTCGAATGCCTAAATTAGTGTTGAAATGGTATGCAAACCTATTTGGCTCGTACCGTTCAAACGTATAAAACAACATTTGAATGGGTTAAATTTAATTAACCTGTTTGGCTAGTACCGTTCGAACAGGTTAAATTTAATTATATATATATATATATAATATTTATAATTATATATATCTTTATAATATATCTATATATATATAGTGGTGTAGTACTTTCTAGCTACGAACTACTTAATAAATACCTTTGTTGATAAAATTTTACTCCAAACGTATTATAATAACAGATTGTTGTCCAGTTTCTGATGCTTGTGTAGATTGTTTTTTCCCTCTATTGAAAATCATACTATTTCGCCTGTGGGTTATATAGTAGATACTTCGTACACCCACCAGTTTTGAAATCTGGACCTATTACCCAATGAAGGAACTATCTCAAGCAAATTATTGTTTCTATTTTCCATCAATATCATTATATTCCTTGTTCTATTGTAGCCCTTTCTCAATTGGATTTTCCATCTTAAAACTTTAGTATTCCAAATCAATACTAGAGGACAGATGGAGCTGCCCCATTTCATCTCTTAAGAAGAAAACTGCTGAATTTGTTGTTCCCTTTAGATTTGTCATCCACCATGTCCTTGTCATTGTGTATAAAATTTGGTGTTTAACCTTGTTCCCTTGTGTCATATGTTGTTGTCTGTGTAAACAAATTTCTTTAAATAAATTGTACCCATAATAGTTATCACTTATAAAACATTTTGGCAACCAGGAAAAGCGTGCAACCAAAGATGTGCAAGGCCATCTCAAAATACTCCATGTTTACATCATAATTATAATAATTGATAATTATTATATTAATTATCTAAGGACAAACAGATTGTGTATTAATTTCATTGAAAAACCATTATAATAACCCTTACTAACTTGAACATTTACTAGATAGATAAGGCTTGGATGCATATTGAGAATAGATTGCAAGACAACAAATACGCTGAAGGTGTTAAACAATTCATAGATATGGCAATTTCACATGCACCTGGTAGAGATTACATTAGGTATCCATGTAAGAGATGCCGAAATAGAAGTTTCCATCCTCCTACTGTGGTTAACGATCATTTGTTCATCGTAGGAATAGATACAACTTATACAGAATGGATCTTCCATGGTGAGGAGGAAACTTTGCCAGACGCAACTTTTTCAGATGAAGAAGGTGATGATGCCAATAACTACAATGACTACATTGATGATGTCGACGAGATGCTAGATGACATCCGTGTGGGGTCCTTTATGGATTATTCTGGTACACCATCTGGTAGTGCAGACGCCGGTCACCAAGATCACACCTCTGATGCTCCAACCAACCTTAACTTTGAAGAGTTGCTAGATGGTGCAAAATGTTCGCTTTATCCAACATATGTTAAGTTCTCAAAGCTGTCATTCATAGTTAAGTTGCTACACATAAAGACAGTTGGTGGTTGGAATGTGAAGTCGTTCGACATGGTTATAAAGCTTTTGCAAGCTGCATTTCCTAATGCATTGTTCCTAGCCTCATATAACGAGGCTCGCCGCTTACAGCATGGGTTGGGCTTTACTTACACGAAGATACATGTATGCCCAAATGATTGTGCCTTGTTTTAGAAGGAAAATGCTGAGAAAGATGAGTGCCCTAAATGTAATGCATCTAGGTCGGTATCAAGTACAACATACCCACAAAGGATTCCCCAAAAAGTTCTCCAATATTTCCCTTTGAAGCCCCAGTTGCAAAAGTTGTTTATGTCAAAAAAGACTGCCCAAGCCATGCGATGGGATTTAGAAGATCGTGCTGATGATCCAAGCTGCATGAGACATCCGAAAGATTCTAGGGTATGGAAAGACTTTAACAACAAACATGGTTGGTTTGCCACAGATCCACGTAATGTAAGACTTGGTCTAGCGAGTGATGGGTCCAACCCATTCAATAACAAGAGCAAACCCTACAGCATTTGGCTAGTGCTACTTGTCCCTTACAACTTGCCGCCTTGGTTATGCATGAAAGATCCATATTTGATGATGTCGTTGTCAATCCCTGGACCTAAGGCACTGGGAAATGATATTGACATGTTCTTGCATCCACTAATCGATGAGTTGAAGGAATTATGGCAAGAGGAAATTCCTTCATATGATGCACACAAAAGACAAATGCTTTCATTGCATGCAGCGTTACTCTGGGCTATCAATGACTTCCCCGCATACGCCAATCTCTCGGGCTGGAGCACAAAGGGTAAGATGGCATGCCCTACACGTAAGGCTGAAATAGATTCGTTGTGGTTGGCTTATGGCCATAAACATTGTTATATAGGTCATCGTTGGTGGTTGGCTTTAAATCACAGTTGGAGACGGAAAAAAAATGCTTTTAATGGTAAGGAAGACCATCGTCTCCAACCAAAAATCATCACAGGACAAGCATTGCAGGATCAATTACAAGAGGCCTCAAATGTGCAGCTGGGTAAATCTACAAAGAAGAGGAAACATACACCCACTGAACTTAACTCGACAAAAAAGTACGTTCTTTGATCTTCCTTACTGGTTAGATTTGGGATTGACACATAACTTGGATGTCATGTATATTGAGAAAAATATCTGTGATAACGTGTTGGGCACCTTGATGAATATTGAAGGCAAAAGTAAGGACACTGCCAATGCACGAAGGGATTTGGAAAATCTTGGTTTAAGGAAAGATTTGCATTGCAAATCTACAGCATGATGGTAATCATACATCTATAAGTCTTGTGGCTTACATGTTAAATGTAACTAAGCGAAGGAGTTTTTGTGCCTGGTTGTCGGAAGTCAAATTCCCTGATGGCTTTGCCTCAAATATTGCCTGATGTGTCAATGTTAAGGTAGGGAAAATCATGGGAATGAAGAGTCATAATTGTCATATATTTATGCAAACATTATTTCCAGTTGTGATTAGTGGGTCCTTATGACCTGATGTGCATCAAGCTTTGTCTGAGCTCAGTTCATTTTTCAACGAATTATGTTCACGAACACTGTAGAAAGTGACATCAGAATGACTTCAAGCTAATATCCTCATAATTCTTTGTAAATTGGAAATGATATTCTCTGGGTAAAACCACATGTCCCTTAGGTGGAGTACCAGAAAGTTTTAAAGTTGTGATTTGAAATTATTTGATTGGAAGTATGTTATTTTTAATGGTTTTAATTTATTGTAAGTTATTATGTTTTTGTTGGTTTTATTCTACTTTAATTTTTATGTCATATTATTTTATTTGAATTTGGGTGTTGCTTTTGCTCTTATCTAATATTTTTGTCCGAAGACTTAAGTGGGATTAAGGGTTACGCTATGGCAGGAAGATGGTACGACCTATAATGTCATTGTTAGGTTTTAATATTTAATGTAGTAGGCTTGAATTTTTATTAATCTAGTTTGCTTGGGTATTATCGAGGCTTGTAAGGAACGTTATGGTCTGGGTGATCTCTTTTGTAGGATATTTGAGGTTTTAGATTTTATAGAAATTTGATATGAAGCTTTAGAATTGGAGGTTGTAAGATCAACAAACTTTAAGGATGAATTTATGAGAATTTCACCAAAGGTTTAAGGTTCTGTAGACTATAGGAAATGATTGGTTATTATTTAATGTCTTAGATTTGAAAGGCTTCGGGAGTTGATTGATTTATTACTGGATATAGGTTCTTCGATTTTACAGATTTCGGAAAGTGATTTCATTTTAATTTGAGGTTTTAGAATTGCAGATTTGAGGACTGATTAGTATTAAGATTTAAGTTTTAATTCTGCAGGCTTGGTGTACTAACTTGATTTATTTTGGGAGACTGATTAGGCTATAATCATTAAAATAGGGTTGACCAGAGTATAGTATTGATATAGGAATTTTAAGGAGAATATTTCTTTGGGGATTGAAGGTATTGATTTAGTTTGTGTATTTATTTGAGGATTGTAGATTTGGATTGGATCCAGGAAAATAATTTTTATTAGTTCGAGGTTCTAGTGACAGGTTTCAGGATTGATCGATATTAAATTTAAGGATAATAGTTAGTGCAGATTCAAGAAGGAATTCTGGATGAGTTTGAGGAAAGTGTATTAATTCATGGTTTTGGGAGTTAAGAATTTCCTACCAATTGTGGTGAGAGTTTTCTGATTAGTAAGTGTTGAGCTAACTCGTACTCTATGGTATTGTGTTGTGATATGGTTAGAGATTCAAACCTTGTGTTGATCTTAAGGAACTATTGGTGATTTGAAAATTTGAGATGATATTTGTAAGTAGAGATTAATATTTTGGTTGTGTAAATTATGCTTATGGATGGTTGACTTTGAGAGTGGTCATTAGGTTACTAAAGGTATTGTATATAAGGAAGATTTGGAAGTTATAGCATAAGAATTGTTTGAGGTTAGCAGTTTATTATGTAAAGATAATCATTGGAATTTACTAGGCGTTGTATTAAGGTTCTTGCGGAATGTAGATTTCAGATTTCATAGCCACTCTAGGAGTACTGGGAGAATAATGCGAGTAATATGGGATCGTCTATAGGAGTAGTCATGGGAGAGTATTACTCATGTTTGTTGGGGAGTTGTTGGTGGCATGGTCTTCTCTAGCGTGTTCGGAGTTGTAGCTGTAACTGTCTTAGCGTTGATGTTTGACCCTGCAAATTTCGAGGACGAAATTTTATTAAAGGGGGGGAGAATGTAACATCCCAGATTTTAGTGTATTTCATTAAATGATTATTTTAACTAATTTAAAGATTGATTATCTTGTTTTAAAATTATGCGAGTTTTTAAATATTATTTTGTAATATTTTAAGTTGTGAAAATTATTTTTAATGTGCTTTCTTAATATTATTTACTATTTTGCATTTAAAGTGATCTTTAATTTAAATTAGTTTGTTTTGAATTTTAAAATTATTATTGTTTTAATTGAGTATTTTACCGAATTTGAATTATTTTATTTAGGTTATGGTTTTAAAATCATTTCCGTTGGATCACTTTTGTGACCCCAAGATATGAGGGTTGGATCTCATTTCTTTTCTTCCATCTTTTTTTTTTCTCTTCTTTTCGTTTCTTTCTTTTTTCTTCTCTTTTCCCGTTCGGCCTTTCTCCCGCGCGCACCAGTCCGACATTCTCTCTCTCTCCTTTCCCCTGTGCATTTCAGTCTTCAGCCCCTAGCACCGCCGCCGGCCGTTTGTGGCCCTCACCGCCGGCACCATCACCTTCGTCGGCCGCCGACGACCCAGCCCCTTCATTTTCAGGCCGGCTAACATCGCCGTTAGCTGCCGCGAGCCATGCGAAGCAGTGGGCTTCCCTTCGTCCCACCGCCACCGTCCGGCCACCATTGGCCACCATTTCTTCACCACATCATCACCGACCTCTTGCCGTCCTAACCCACCAACTTTCGGCCCTGATTCGTCGCCGGAGCCACCTCCACGAACACAAGCTCCGATTTCACCTTCTCGGCCTTAAACCGCCATTTTGGCCGCCACCCACAACCAAAGGCCACCACCATTAGTTTCACCGACCTCCCTAGACCCTACCTTATCAATTCCAAGTCTTTGTTTGACCCCGTGTAATTTGGGTATACTGTGTCTTTCAGCCACAGTGTTTTTACACTGTGGAGTTGCTGTTTTGGCACTTCCAGCTCCTCTGTGATCCTCTGAAAAATATTTTATAGTACTGTAAGTATTTTCCCAAACATCTTTTGAGATTTTAATATATTTTTGCGCTAACTCATTTAATATTACTATGATTGGTTATATTGTGATCTGGTTGGTTGTTGAAAATTGTTATTGTGATTTGGTTGGTTGTTGGATATTGAGGTTATGTCTGGATCATTGCATATGCACTCATGTTCATGTTTGTAAATTAAAAATTGGGTTTTCGTATAATTGTATTCATGTTCATGTGTTCAATGGAAACTGAATTTTTGTGGGAAAAGGAAAAGAGACTGTAGGGATGGTGGTAAAGTCCTGCCTGCGATTTCCGCTTACGGTGTACGAAGAGGGATGGTGGTAAGCAGAGATGGTGGTGTTGTCCCGCCTGCGATTCCCGCCTACGGTGCACGCGGTAGGGATGGTGGTAAGCAGGGATGGTAGTAGAGTCCCGCCTTTGATTCCTTCCTACAGTGTCCGACAAATATTTTTGTGTAAATCATTTTATGGAAAAATGAAGGATTATGTTTTTTGGCCAAAATGAGATTTTGGGTGTGTTGAAAAATATTCATTTTTTCGGAGAAAAATAATATTTTGGATCTGGTGCATAGTACATCATATGCATACATGGTTGGTAGCAATAATGTATTTTGATCTTGGAGATTATTTGGATTATTATTTACCTGCGATACCACTTTATGGTACCGTAGATTTTGGTGCAGGTGAAGTTGTGGAGCTTGTGGGATCGGCTCCCTGGAGGAGGTGACATGTGGTTATTGTCAATTTGGATTATGAAAATTATTTCTCTCTCGTGTATGTATTTGGTTTTTTTACTGTATTTTTGGATAACTGTATAACTTTTTAACGGATATTTATTTTGGTTCTTTTTGTATTAAAAATTCTGGTACTTAGTAGACCGATTTATTTTAACCGCTGCGACTCCTTGGTGCTCTGGTTGCACATCGCACACACTTGAGCACTTATCGTTGGGATGTGTGACTCGCGTTGTCATCATCCTGACGTCATGATTCCCGAGATTTTTGTACGTGGGAGTTGGGTTAATCTATTGACCGGAGTCGATGAATAGAATTTGCCTGTTGATCCATCTACCATTGCATGAGTGGTGCCATCTAGAGAAAGTGACGATGAGGTCTTCATTGATGATGACCTAGAGTATAACAAAGATTTGAGGAGGGAGAACGTAGATGATGGGGAGGATGATGATAGTGAAGCAACACATCATCTTGATGATTATGTAGATGATTATGATGGTATATCTCACGTATATGTTCATATGGGTTCTCTAATTATATATAATGTTTATCTCATCCACATAGCTATTTAGTTAAAAAAACATAGCTTCCATTTTGCAGGGACCATACATGCAAACTGGAAATGTGGATTTGATGGATAATTTCGTATTATTTGTTAATAGTATTGCATATCCCTACATGCATTTCCTTTAATGAATGTTTAGTCATGGATTATATAGCCTTCTGACTTGATGCAAATTAATTATATTTGTAAAAAGCTCGTATTAGTTGCTTTGATGGACTTGACGAATCTGGACGAGATGCCGCTATGTCGATGTTGACTTTAGATGATTATCAACCACAACTACAATCCTTCTCATGTCTAGTGATTATACATATATATTATTTTATTAATTTTATTCACATGCAATCTATTATATATATATATATAAAGCAACTTGTAGATATTTTAGTGAGTATATGATATGGTACAGCATGAACCAAAAAATGATAATTACCACCAAAACTTTTCCCTTCCAGCCACGTATTTGCCTTATCAACCCACAATTAATTGGAAATCTATTCACATGCAATCTATTATATATATATATATATATATATATATATATATATAAAGCAACCTAGTTTTATTTAGTACCAAATATTATATGGTACAGCATGAACCAGAAAAAGACAAAACGTGAGAGATAACATGTTAGTTTATTTATAACCTTACTTATATGTCCAAAAAACTCCATGACCATATATAAGGTTATCAACCAAAAAACGTTTCATGTGAACTTCGATGCCATGAACCACCAGAACCAAATCTCTCCAAACAATCTTATTAACATCTCGGGATGAATCCAGAAGTCACATGTACAAGTTGTGACGCCCCGACTCCCACGTACAAAAAGTCTCGAGAATCGTGATGTCAGGATGATGACAACCCGGTCACGCATCCCAACGACAAGTGTCAAGTGTGTGCAACAAATAAATAGTGCACAAATAAATACACAGCGGATAATAATAAGTAAGTCACTAAGTACCAGAGTTTTAGTTTAATACAAAAATCCAAATACAAATCTCTTAAAACGAAAGCCAAAGTCCCATAAAATATAATATACAGCTGAAAAAAAAATAAAGGCATAGCACGAGTGATCCCAGATCACTCCTCCGGCGGAGCCAAATTCTCAGGTTCGGCATCTGCATCAACATCAGCATAATCTGCAGTACCATCAAATGGTACCACAGGTAAGTTATAACCTAACCAATCCTGAAATAAAAACATATTTAGGCAATTAACCATGCATGCATATGATGCAATATGCAATAAATGCAACACATGCCAAAAATCTCTTTTGGCCCAAAAATATTTTCAATAAAACATTTCCACCATTTTCTCAGAAAATGGCTCAAAAATCAATATCCATCATTTTCCCAGAAAATGATACACAAAAGCATACTCACACTATTTTTCTAGAAAACAGCTGACTCGTTCGAAAATGAGCAGCCCAAAGGCTATCCCAAGTGCAGGAGCGTGTCACGTAGTAATTAGGAATAAATTCCTAGATCGTCTCCACAGACAAAGTGCTTAAAAATCAAACTCGTGTAAAATGGTGGAAATAGTTACAATGAGAGAATAAAAATAAAAGTAATGATATGTACAATGAATGTGGAAGTGTAATGGAAATGAAAATTTACTAGTCATGGACTAGATTCATGTTTGTTGGTTTTGAGTGGATGATGAAAGGTAAGAAATTAAAATGCAAGACAGTAAATTAAAATTGCTGAAAATTAAATAACTGAAATGTAAAGAGACAATGAAATTTAAATGACATAAAAGTAAATTGCAAAAATTGAATGTGCAGGAAAATTAAATGACAGTAATTTAAATTGCAAGAAATTAAAAGTGCGAGAAAATTAAATGAAAGTAATTTAAATTGCAAGAAATTAAAAGTGCAAAAAAATTAAATGGCAGTAATTTAAATTGCAAGAAATTAAAATTGTGAGGAAATTAACTGGCAGTAATTTAAATTGCAAGAAATTAAAAATGCGAGGAAATTAAATGGCAGTAATTCGAAATTAAATAAAAAAAGGAATTGAAAGGAATAAACTTGATGTTTGGAAATGGAGATTGCGTTCTACAACCCAAAAATCTGAACTTCCAATTAAAGGAAACTCTCAAAAATAAAATAGACTCTCAACATTTATCAAAGAGGATTGAAAATTTACTCACTAAACAAACTCAAAACTGGGAATAGAGACTTACAAAAATAAAATTTACTAAGCCATAAATTGAAATTGACGGATGAATAAATTACACAAAATTAAAAACTGAACTCAGAAAAAAATAAAAACTGACTACAAAAACTCACTCACTATTTTTATTCTAAACTCTAACTCTAATTTCACACTAAAATCACTCTAACTCTCGACTGACTCTCACTCTCTAACCACTGACTACTGACCTCTAACACTCTGACTCTCTAACATCTGCTGACTCCCTTCTTCAGTCTGCGTACAGCCCTTATATAGGCATCGGAAAAACCAATAAACACTACTTAGCTGCCATGTTCCCCACTCAGAAAGTTATTCCATTTGTCGCTGGCCCTTGCGTCTGTCTTGTTTCTCACATGCAGAGGAAAAACTTTCACTGTATCTGTGCATGCCTGTCCAAAAGAGTCGACCAGCCTTTTTTTTTTTTTCTTTTTTTTTTTCCAATTCACTTACCTGCATGTGTAGAGAAGCTGGGTTCCGTGTTCCTTCTTTCATTCCAGCGCTTCGTCCTCGTTGCTGTCCAGTATAAGTGATTTGTTTATTCTTTTCTTTCATCAGCTCGCACCAAAAGTAGACTTTATATTTTTTTTTTCTTCTTCCAGCAACCGCGTGAGAGCAAGCTTTTCATTATTATTTTTTTTTGTTTGCTTGCTTCTGTAATGAGCAACAGGGACTCGGAGTTGGACAGAGGTGTGCGGAGGAGTACTGCGGCATTGAGGTGCAGAGGAGTTCGAACAGAGGCTTTTCGGTGATGGAGGAAGAGAGCTTCGGTCGTGGCGCTGGGCTTGACTGGGTGGCGGAGCCTTGGTCTCCGGCGTTTTCTGTTGACTACTGGCGGTCATCAGAGATGCATGGTGGCGTGGAGGAGTGCAGAGGTGGCGGAAGCGGGTAGTTGGACGCGACTGCGCATGGTATGGGCTGGTCGTGGCGTTGGACGGTTCTTGGCCGTGCATGGAGTGGAGGAGTGATCTCCGGCGTCTTCTGTTGACTACTGGAGGCTGCAGGTGGGCGGAGGAGCAGTTGCCGAACGTATGCATGGCGTGGAGGAGTGTAGAGGTGGCAGACGACGTGAGGTTGAAGATGACTCAAACGACATGTCGTTGACCTCAGACGACAGACTTAACTCTCGTGCAAAACGACATGTCATTTAGCCTGCACAGAAAATAGAAAAAAATAAATAAAAAAATAAAAATAAAATAAAATAAAAATAAAAATAAATAAAAATAAAAATAAAATAAAATAAGACAGATAAAATAAATAATAATTACATAAAACTAGAAAAAGAAAATAAATAATAAATAAAAACTAAACAAAAACTAAACTAAAATATTAAAAGTGTGTTGTTCATCAAATAAAATCACAAGTTATAAAAATAAGCATAAACTATGCTTTTAATCAACTTAAATCACAACTTGGATTTATTGCCTCTTGATCATTTTTCTATCTAAAATCAATGATAAAATAATAAAATAATTAAAAATATATTAATTTTAAATGTATAAAATATGCAATAATGCAGCTCAATCACACCCCCCAACTAACCTTTTGCTAGTCTCTGAGCAAAATAGTGAAAGTTAATTGAGATGAATATTGTATAAAACTCGAAATTCAAACAAAAGCAATCAAACATAACAATGAATTCTCACAAAATGCGACACATGACTATCAACCCTCAGGAGCTATATTCACCAAAACTGTCTCAACAATCTTTCATTAAGAATTTGGGAAAAAATCGCAGAACTCAGATGTGTGTATAGCTAAATTGTTCTTCATTACTAGCCATGATTCGTCATAGGATTTTTCAACCTTAAGATTAATCATATTTGATTCTAACTACCTCAAAGCCTAAGGGACTAGCAGTTTTCACGCAAACTCTGTTTAAAGGTTGAACACTCAACCCCCAAAGTTTGGGTAACTGTTTCTAACCTTTTTCTTAGGAAAGCTCACTGCTTCATCATTTAATTTTTTTATTTTATTATTATTTTTTTTTTCAAACGGATTCGATTAGTGGGGAATCGAACCCAGGACCATGCGCCTAATCCACACATTCCCAAGTTCGCCCTTACCACTGAGACAGATCCATGCTTCTTTTTTTTTTTTTTTTTCCGAAAGGCTCGGTAGTCCTGCAGTTTACTTTTCCAGTGTTAAATCAATGAACAGTAATGAAGAACACTACAAGTGTAAGCATGTGCAGAATGTCATTCAAGATTTTCCCTTCATTATATATAACTCATGCCAAGTCTATCTCAATAAATATAGCATCCTGGTGTTTCAAGTCATACGTCAAGCAAAATATGATGCATCAGGGATTATGTTCTATGCTCAGGTTTGAAAATAAATCTTCACAAAATTAATTCTGCTCAACTACTCCACCAAGATGCTCAAAAATGTTTTTTTTTTTTTTTGGTTGATAGAATAAAAGTGCATATCACATTAAGGCAAAAATTGTGTAATCCAATGCACACATACTAACAAAGAAAAGATGAGCAATAAAAGAAAAATTAACATAGAAAATAAAGAAAAAGAAACAATCAACAAACAACAACTTAGAAAATAAACAATTATGTAATCCATCATACACATGTAAAAAAAATACGAACAACAACATAGAAACTAAACAAAGAGAGGCAATAAAAGAAATAACACAAAATAAACAACAAGACGCAATAACAGAAACAGTATTTAAGTAAGTATGAGAGTAGAGAAAACTTCCTGGATCAGTGGGAAATGCTTTCGGGTGAAAAATTTTCTTGCAAGAATTTTTTTTTTTTTTTCACTCCATTCCAGCCAAGTGTTTAAGTGTTCTTAGCAATGGAACACTCAAGTTGGATCAAGTTTGAAACAGAGATGATCTACCAACTGAGCGAGAGTCAAATGAGTGTTCATCCCATCGCAGTAAAACCTAAAATTTAACAAGTGTCATAAATCCCGGGGTTCGACAGCTGCCGTAAGTCACGGAGCCCTGGATCTCATGCAATGGAACCGTTATGACAAACACTTTAAGCCTCGAGCTCCGTCCTGGGTCCAGATCATGCTGTAAATTGCAAACGGACAATTGCTTTATGGCCTCGAGCTTTGCTCCGGGTCCTGCCTGAATCAATATTTGCTGAGCCTTTAGATGCTTCGGGCCTCTATATAAGGGACCATCTCCACCCTCTCGAAACACATAACAATCTCTGCATCTCTCGTATTTTTTTTTCTTTTCTTTTCTCTTACTTCTCACAGCTTCTCTCATTTCTTCAAATGGCTGAGCAGCATTCTGTCAATAATATCCCTGATTTGAATCAGGTACCAATTACGCCTCAACAATTAAACTTCTGTCCTGATGCTGTCAACACCATGGTTGGGGTAGAGATATATTTCTCTACCCGGTCCGATGCCAAAGTTGTTTCAGGATCGAGAATGCTTGGTGCCCAATATGCTGCATGTATTACAACCATATCTCGGAGGTTATTGTTACGAGTGAGTGAAACTGATCAACTTAAATCTCAAATTTCTAAATTGCAGCAAAAACTTGTTAATAAACGTAGAAAAAATAAAATATTAAGACAAAAAAATAAGCAATCAAAAAAATGTGCGGATTGGTATGCTCAAAACCTGCAGCCACGAATAATGGAGCTAGAACAAGAGAAGGAATAAATACTCAGCCAACATCAGCAATTAACAGCAGAGGTCCAACGTTTACAAGAAACAGGGAGTCAGTCTGCTGTTTAATCTTTGCTTGCTTATTATAAAGCTTGTTTTGTTCTTTATTTCCAACTTTATAAAATTAGTCTTGAGCATTAAAGCCATTTTTTTTTATGAAACAAAATCAGAAAAAGAAAAGACTCATTCAAAACGGGTTTTCTAAGACTCAATATCCCTAAAAAAATACCGTCAAACAAATGGGATAACTGGCAAGATAACTACTCTGCCAAAGCGGACACTTGCGATCATTGTGCTATCGCGTGTCGGTATCACTTCATCATACCAAGAAATCCTGAACGCTGACATGGTATTTTTATTTATTTATTTTTTTTTTTTTTTAAGCCGCAAAGTGGGGAGACAAATGCAAGTCCATTTTTTTTCAGAATGTAATTTCCTCCCCCCAACTGAACAATACAGTGTCCTCACTGTTTAACGAAGAAGAAAATCAATGCAAAGAGAAAATAATGCAAAACGGAAGAGAGAAAAATGAATAAATAAACAACCATACAACACAAGAAATAAAAATAAATAAATAAACAAACAAATAAACAACACTAAAAAATCACAAGGTGTCTGGACAAGAAGAGTTTCACCTAGATCATACATTGGAATAAAAGGTTTAAGGCACTGACCATTCACAGTGAAAGGGGTACCTTCATTATTAGGATTTTGAATGTCCACCGCCCCATGAGAATGAATTTTTGTTACAACATAGGGACCATTCCAACGAGATTTCAATTTACTAGGAAAAATATGTAAACGAGAGTTGTAAAGAAGTACTTCCTGGCCGATTGGAATGAATTTTCTTATCATGCTCATTTTTCATTCTTTCTTTTGCTAGTTGGGCATTATCATAAGCATCTCGACGAGCTTCATCCAATTCGCTGATCTGCAATTTTCTCAACCCTGAAACTTCATCAAGTGACATGTTAACATGTTTTATTGCCCAAAGAGCTCGATGCTGAATATCAACAGGTAAATGACAAGCTTTACCATAGACTAATCGATAAGGGGACATCCCTAGATTAGTTTTAAAAGCTGTCCTATAAGCCCACAAAGCATCAAGAAGTTTAACTGACCAGTCTTTCCTGTTAGGATTGACAGTTTTCTCCAAAATTATTTTGATTTCTCTGTGTACCAATTCAGCTTGCCCATTTGTTTGGGGGTGATAAGGGGTAGAAACTCGATGTGTGATACCATATTTCTTCATGAGTTTAGAAAATGGTTTGTTGCAAAAATGAGAACCCCCATCACTAATGATAACTTTGGGCATGCCAAAGCTAGCAAATAGAGATTGTAAAAATTTTAGGACAACACGATGATCATTAGTTTTGTAGGCGACAGCCTCTACCCATTTTGAAACATAATCCACAGCCAATAAAACATATGTGTTTCCAAAGGAAATCGAGAAGGGTCCTATGAAGTCTATTCCCCAACAATCAAAAATTTCTAAAGTGAGAATAGGGGAAAGAGGTATCATATTTCTTTTACTTATGGATCCCAATTTTTGACAAGGCTCACAAGCCTTACAAAAATTGTAAGCATCTTTAAACATGGAAGGCCAGTAGAAACTACTTTGCAAAATTTTAGCAACAGTTTTCTTTGCTGAAAAATGACCACCACATGCGCCCATATGACAAAATCTCAGTACAAAAGAAAACTCATTATCAGGAATGCATCTTCGAATCAGTTGTTCTAAACAATATTTAAAAAGGTATGGGTCATCAAAGTAAAAATGTCTTACCTCTGAGAGGAATCGGTGGTTATCTTGGATGGACCATTCAAAAGGTATTTGTTCAGTCACCAAATAGTTTACTATGTCAGCAAACCATGGAGCTTTTTGAATTGCAAATAACTGCTCATCCGGAAAACTATCATCAAGAGGAATGATGACTTTTGAAGTGGAGGATGGTGGTAATCTGGAGAGGTGGTCAGCCACCACATTTTCGACTCCTTTCTTGTCTTTTATGGTGATGTTGAACTCTTGGAGCAAAAGGATCCAACGAATTAACCTGGGCTTGGCATCCTTCTTTGCCAACAAATACTTGAGGGCAGAATGGTCAGTAAAAATTATAACAGGAGACCCAATAATGTAAGAACGGAATTTATCTAAGGCAAACACAACAGCTAGCAACTCCTTCTCTGTGGTGGTATAATTTTTTTGTGCATCATTTAAAGTCCGACTTGCATAATATATGACTGAAGGCTTGTTGTCTACTTTTTGGCCAAGAACGGCACCAAGAGCAAAGTCACTAGCGTCGGTCATAATTTCAAATGGCAAGTCCCACCGTGGAGATTGCATGATTGGAGCAACTGTTAAGTGTTCCTTCAAAGTCTCAAAAGCTTGTTGGCACTCATTAGTCCAAACAAAAGCAGTATCATTTTGCAATAAGGTACATAGTGGTTTTGCAATGGTACTAAAGCCCTGAATAAAATGCCGATAGAAGCCAGCGTGGCCAAGAAAAGAATGAATTTCCTTCACTGTCTTAGGAATAGGAAGTTGAGATATCAATTCTATCTTGGCTTTGTCGACTTCTATGCCGTGTTTAGAAACCAAATGTCCGAGTACCAAACCACTAGTTACCATAAACTGACATTTCTCCCAATTTAACAACAGATTTTTCTCCTCACATCTTTTTAAAACAGCAGCAAGATTTTTTAAATAGACATCAAAAGATTTTCCAAATACAGAAAAATCATCCATGAAAACTTCACACATGTCATCAAGCATGTCAGAAAAAATGCTCATCATACAGCGTTGAAAAGTAGCAGGTGCATTGCATAAACCAAATGACATTCTTCTAAAGGCAAAAGTACCAAAGGGGCAAGTGAAGGTTGTCTTCTCTTGATCCTCTAATGCTATGGAAATTTGATAATAGCCAGAAAATCCATCCAGAAAGCAATAAAAAGAATTACCTGCCACTTTTTCTAAAATTTGATCTAGGAAGGGTAATGGGAAATGATCTTTTCGACTAACCAAATTCAATTTTCGGTAGCCGATACACATTCTCCATCCTGTTACCTTCCTAGTTGGAATCAATTCACCATTGGCATTTTCAATAACAGTTAAACCAGATTTTTTTTGGACTACCTGTGTTGGACTTACCCACTTGCTATCGGAGATAGGATAGATGATGCCCACAGCTAGCAATTTTAGTACCTCTTGCTTCACCACCTCCTTCATGGTGGGATTCAACATTTGTTGTGCATCACGAGTTGGTCTCGTATCTTCTTCCAAAAAAATGTTATGGGTGCATATTGAAGGATCAATGCCCTTGATGTTTGCGATAGTCCACCCTATCGCTCCTCGATGTTGTCTCAGCACTTCCAATAACTCTATTTCCTGCTTTGAAGTGAGTTGAGAAGAAATGACTACCGGAAACGTGCCCTCAGCTGGGCCCAAAAAAATGTATTTCAAGTCCTTGGGTAGTGGTTTCAACTCCAATGTGGGGACTTCTTCTTTTGATGTCTTCAGGACTTCTGGTAGATTAAGAGTCTCAAAGACTGGCCTACGCCAACTGCTCATATAACTCATATTTGATAACTGAGAAGACCTGTCTGCTTCTGTTAATCGTTCCTCTAAGTTTGCCAACTCTAATGACAAAGGAATTGTCTCAAAAGTCTTAGATTGCTCTTGTGGGTCATCTCCAAATATATTCTCAGAATCAAATGTTGATAACAGTTCTGAAATATCATAATCATATACCATATCAACTGCATGTACCTCTGAATCATCGCACCCACTAGGCATTTTGCAGGCGTTGAACACATTCATTTCCAATGTCATATTGCCGAATGTGAGCTTTAGTACTCCACTTCGACAATTAATCAATGCATTGGAGGTAGCAAGAAATGGACGCCCAAGGATGACAGGTGCATGGTAAATGGTGGAGGTTGGTTGCTGCATATCTAGTACTACAAAATCTACTGGGTAGTAAAATTTGTGTACCTGAACCAACACATCTTCCACAATACCCTTTGGTACCTTGACTGATCTTTTAGCCAACTGTAGCATGATGGAGGTCTTTTTCATCTCTCCCAATCCTAGCTGCTCATATAATGAGAATGGCAGCAAGTTCACACTGCTCCCTAAGTCAAGTAGAGCTCTCCCAATGCATGACTCGCCAATCATAATGGAAATGTTGGGAGAGCTGGGATCACCGTGCTTTTGCGAAGTCTCGTTCATTATCAATGTGCTGACTTGGTCCGTTAAGAAAGCTTTCTTCTTTATATTCAGCTTCCTCTTCACTGTGTACAAGTCCTTCAGAAATTTTGCATATGAAGGAACTTGTTGTATGGCGTCCAAGAGTGGGATATTAATATTCACTTGCTTGAAGATTTCATGGATCTCAGTGTGGTATTTATTCTTTTGGCTAGCTACTAATCTCTGAGGGTAGGGAACCACAGGTTGGTACCCCTTACTTGATTCAGCCTCTGCAATTACAGGCTCTTTAGATTCTGGTCTCACCATCTTTGGTTCTTTTTCACCTTCTTCAGACTTTGTTACATTTTCAGGAGTAGGGGCAGCTTCTCATTTATCCATGGTCATCTTCGGTTGGGGAACTTCTTTTCCACTTCTCAGAGTAAGAACGGCCTTTGCTGTCTCAATAGCATCTTCTGAGACATTATGTACCTGATGTGATTGTTGCCGGTACACTTGAGGATGGAGTTGAGGCTGTGCTGGGAACTTCCCTTTCTCCAGAGTGCTCCGTGCTATGTTCATCTTATTCATGGTGCCTCACAATTCATTTATGGCCTAAGTGTTTTGATTGTTTGTGGTGGCCTGGATCTGCATGAATTGCTAAAGTGTATTGGCCATCTGTGCCATACTTTCATCTAAAGATTTTTTTGCAGGTGGTTGTGGCTGAGAACTTTGTGCAGCTACATGAGGCTGAGATCCTAGAAGTGCTGCAAAAGGATAGCTCTGAGGATTCTGATATGGTTGTTGCTAGGGCTGGGGAACAATCTGATGAAATGGCTGCTGGGGCTGTGGAACAGTCTAATGAAATGACTGCTGGGGCTGAGGAACAGCCTGATTAAATGGTTGGTGGGAAGATGAAGGGGATCGGCCAGGCTGATCATTTCTCCATGAGAAATTTGGATGATTGCTTCACCCAGGATTATATGTATTTCAGAAAGGTTGATTTTGTGTTATGTTGATCCAGTTAGCTGATTGCATCTGTTTTGGTTCATTCTCCTGAATTACGGGCATGATTGGGCAGTCTTAAGTCTTGTGGTTTGAATCAGTGCACAAAGAGCACGCCTCTACAACTTTTACGGCCTTCACTTTTTCCGTCTCCATGACCTCCAATCTTCTGGTTAATGCAGCTATTCGGGCTTGAACATCAGTGTCCTCTTTTATCTCATATTTGCCTCCACCAGTAATGGTTCTTAGTGGTTGTGGTGTCAATGAAACTCGATCAGTCCAAGTGTTCCATTGTAGGGCACTCTCAGCAAGATAGTCAAAAAATGATAGTGCTTCGCCAGGTTCTTCGCTAAAGAACTCTCCGTTGCACATGGTTTGGACAAATTGCTTGCATTATGGAGAGAGACCGGTGTAAAAATAATTCACCAATCTCCAGGATTCAAAACTGTGATGTGGGCAGATGTTCATCAAATCCTTAAACCTTTCCCAGCTGATATGGAAAGTTTCGTCAGGCTTTTGGTTGAACTGACTGATTTTCTCTTGTAATAATTGAGTTCTTTGAAAAGGAAAAAATTTCTTTAAAAATTCACGTTGCATATCAGACCAGCTAGAAATAGAATTAGACTTCAAAGAGTTAAACCAAATTTTTGCTTTGTCCTTTAGAGAGAAAGGAAACAATCGAAGCCTAATGTATTCATCAGTATTGGTCCGGTTGATGAACGTGGTGCAAGCCAACTCAAAATCTGTCAGATGTTGGTAGGGACTTTCAGAATCCATCCCGTGGAATTGAGGTATTACTGACATCATGCCATACTTTATGGGAAAATTAGATGCATCATTAGGTAACAAAATGCATGAAGGTGTAGTGGTGCGAGTGGGTTGCAAATATTCTTTAAGAGTGCGTGATGCAGGCGCAGCCATGGCTTGTTCGATTTCAGAGTTGTCGCTTGTAGAGGAGACAAGAAGGGTGTCTGTCTCTAAGCAGTGTAAACTACTATTGGTGCTTGATGCAACTCTATACAATCTATTTGAATTGTCTCTCTCCCAATACATGAAACATCAGTCCAAAATAGAAAAGAGAAGATCCAAGCAACTTTATAGTAGGTGAATTTTTTTTTTAAATAAAAAAAATAAAATAAAGATAAAGATAAAAATCACGAGTTTAAATTTACGACAAGCATCTTTCCCCGGCAACGGCGCCAAAAACTTGACTCATTCGAAAATGAGCAGCCCCAAGGCTATCCCAAGTGCAGGAGCGTGTCGCGTAGTAATTAGGAATAAATTCCTAGATCGTCTCCACAAGGAAAGTGCTTAAAAATCAAACTCGTGTAAAATGGTGGAAATAGTTACAATGAGAGAATAAAAATAAAAGTGATGATATGTACAATGAATGTGGAAGTGCAAAGGAAATGAAAATTTACTAGTCATGGACTAGATTCATATTTGTTGGTTTTGAGTGGATGATGAAAGGTAAGAAATTAAAATGCAAGACAGTAAATTAAAATTGCTGAAAATTAAATAACTGAAATATAAAGGGACAATGAAATTTAAATGACATAAAAGTAAATTGTAAAAATTGAATATGCAGGAAAATTAAATAACAGTAATTTAAATTGCAAGAAATTAAAAGTGTGAGAAAATTAAATGACAGTAATTTAAATTGCAAGAAATTAAAAGTGCGAGGAAATTAAATGGCAGTAATTTAAATTGCAAGAAATTAAAAATGCGAGGAAATTAAATGGCAGTAATTCGAAATTAAATAAAAAAAGGAATTGTAAGGAATAAACTTGATGTTTGGAAATGGAGATTGCGTTCTCCAACCTAAAAATCTGAACTTCCAATTAAAGGAAACTCTCAAAAAGAAAATGGACTCTCAACATTTATCAAAGAGGACTGAAAATTTACTCACTAAACAAACTCAAAACTGAGAATAGAGACTTACAAAAATAAAATTTACTGAGCCATAAATTGAAACTGACTGATGAATAAGTTACACAAAATTAAAAACTGAACTCAGAAAAAAATAAAAACTGACTACAAAAACTCACTCACTATTTTTATTCTGAACTCTAACTCTAATTTCACACTAAAATCACTCTAACTCTCGACTGACTCTCACTCTCTAACCACTGACTACTGACCTCTAACACTCTGACTCTCTAACATCTACTGACTCCCTTCTCCAGTCCGCGTACAGCCCTTATATAGGCATCAGAAAAACCAATAAACACTACTTAGCTGCCATGTTCCCCACTCAGAAAGTTATTCCATTTGTCGCTGGCCCTTGCGTCTGTCTTGTTTCTCACATGTAGAGGAAAAACTTTCGCTGTATCTGTGCATGCCTGTCCAAAAGAGTCGACCAGCCTTTCTCTTTTTTTTTTCTTTTTTTTTTTTTTCAATTCACTTACCTGCATGTCTAGAGAAGCTGGGTCCCGTGTTCCTTCTTTCATTCGAGCGCTTCGTCCTCGTTGCTGTCCAGTATAAGTGATTTGTTTATTCTTTTCTTTCATCAGCTCGCACCGAAAGCAGACTTTACATTTTTTTTTCTTCTTCCAGCAACCTCGTGAGAGCAAGCTTTTCATTATTATTTTTTTTTGTTTGCTCGCTTCTGTAATGAGCAACAGGGACTCAGAGCTGGACAAAGGTGTGCAGAGGAGTATTGCGGCGTTGAGGTGCAGAGGAGTTTGAACAGAGGCTTTTCGGTGATGGAGGAAGAGAGCTTCGGTCGTGGCGCTGGGCTTGACTGGGTGACGGAGCCTTGGTCTCCGGCATTTTCTGTTGACTATTGGCGGTCATCGAAGATGCATGGTGGCGTGGAGGAGTGTAGGGGTGGCGGAAGCGGGTAGTTGGACGTGGCTGCGCATGGTGTGGGCTGGCTGTGGCGTTGGACGGTTCTTGGCTGTGCATGGAGTGGAGGAGTGATCTCCGGCGTCTTCTGTTGACTACTGGAGGCTGCAGGTGGGCGGAGGAGCAGTTGCCGTGGCGTGGAGGAGTGTAGAGGTGGCGGACGACGTGAGGTTGAAGATGACTCAAACGACATGTCGTTTTTGTCAAACGACATGTCGTCAACCCAGATGGCAGCTTCAACTCATGTGCAAAACGACATGTCGTTTTTGTCAAACGACATGTCGTCGACCTCAGACGGCAGACTTAACTCCCGTGCAAAACGACATGTCATTTGGTTACAGACCAAACGACATGTCGTTTAGCCTGCGCAGAAAATAAAAATAAAAAAATAAAAAAAATAAAAATAAAAATAAAAAAAAATAAAAATAAACAAAAATAAAATAAAATAAGACAGATAAAATAAATAATAATTACATAAAACTAGAAAAAGAAAATAAATAATAAATAAAAATTAAACAAAAACTAAACTAAAATATTACAAGTGTGTTGTGCATCAAATAAAATCACAAGTTATAAAAATAAGCATAAACTATGCTTTTAATCAACTTAAATCACAACTTGGATTTATTGCCTCTTGATCATTTTTTCATCTAAAATTAATGATAAAATAATAAAATAATTAAAAATATATTGATTTTAAATGTATAAAATATGCAATAATGCAGCTCAATCAACATCCATTTTTTCAATTAAACCATATGCACCATGGTCTCCCCTATGGACCATCCGCACGTCCTGACTACTTTACGAGCGATACCCAGTTCCGCACCCGGTGCGTTCGTGGCCAGATCATCCTCTAGCCCCCGCCAGCAGAAGGGCCACGGAGTCGGCACGTAACACGTCCACTCCCGTTGTCGCTCGGCAACAACGCAGGGGACGTCACTCAGTGTATTCCACTCCCGAGTGACCAGAGTTGCTTTACCGAGATAATATCTTATCTCAGCTTGCGGTCGTGATACACACGCACCTAAAAATCCAATTCACATGAAAACTCAGTTTTCAAAATAGTCACATGATCATGAATGCAATACACGAAAAATCCCGTTTTCAATTTACAAACATGACATGCGTGCAATATGCAGTGAACCAAATCACAACCATAATACCCAATAACTAGTTCCAAATCACCATATAATTGATAATCAACACCAATCCAATCACAACAATCAATACAACAGTTACTCCGTTCTCAATCCATCCACCTCCTAGCTCCTCGAACTCAGTCCGGACCAACCAGAATACTGTATAAATAAATATTGCAAAAATATATTTAAATCTCAAAAGATTGTTTAGAAAATACTTACAGCGCTATAAAATATTTTTAGGAGGATCGTGGAGGTGCAAAAGGCGGCTAGAAGGCAACACAACAGTGTAAAAACACTGTGGCCGAATACACTGTATACCCAGGCAACACAACAGTGTAAAAACACTGTGGCCGAATACACTGTATACCCAAATTTCAACGGGATCAAACGAAGACTTGAAATTGATAGGGTAGGGCCTATGAAGTGTGGTGAAGCTGACTCGTTCGAAAATGAGCAGCCCAAAGGCTATCCCAAGTGCAGGAGCGTGTCGCGTAGTAATTAGGAATAAATTCCTAGATCGTCTCCACAGGGAAAGTGCTTAAAAATCAAACTCGTGTAAAATGGTGGAAATAGTTACAATGAGAGAATAAAAATAAAAATGATGATATGTGCAATGAATGTGGGAATGCAATGGAAATGAAAATTTACTAGTCATGGACTAGATTCATGTTTGTTGATTTTGAGTGGATGATGAAAAGTGAAAAAAAAAAAATATTAAAATACAAGATAGAAAATTAAAATTGCTGGAAATTAAATAACTGAAATGTAAATGGACAATAAAATTTAAATGACATAAAAGTAAATTGCAAAAAATTAAAGGTACAGAAAAATTAAATGACAGTAATTAAAATTGCAGGAAATTAAAAGTGCGAGGAAAATAAATGACAGTAATTTAAATTGCAAGAAATTAAAATTGCGAGAAAATTAAATGACAGTAATTTAAATTGCAGGAAATTAAAATTGCGAGAAAATTAAATGACGGTAATTTAAATTGCAAGAAATTAAAATTGCGAGGAATGTAAATGACAGTAATTTAAATTGCAAGAAATTAAAATTGCGAGGAATGTAAATGACAGTAATTTAAATTGCAGGAAATTAAAAGTGCGAGAAAATTAAATGACATAATTCGAAATTAAATAAAAATAAAAATTGTACGGAATAAACTCGATATTTGGAAATGGAGACTGTGTTCTCCAACCCAAAAATCTGAACTTCCAATTAATGTAACCTCTCAAAAATAAAATGGACTCTCAACATTTATAAAAAAGGACTAAAATTTTACTCACTAAATAAACTGAAAACTGAAAATAAAGACTTACAAAAATAAAATTAACTGAGCCATACATTAAAATTAACTGATGAATAAATCACATGAAACTAAAAATTGAACTCAAAAGAAAATAAAAACTGACTGCAAAAATTCACTCACTATTTTTTTTCTGAATTTTAACTCTAAATTCACACTAAAAATATTACATCTGACAACTCACTGACACTCTAACTCTAGACTCACTGACTCTCTAACTCCCTAACTCTAACTTCAGACTCCCCCTCTCTAACCCCCTAACTCTTCGTTTGACAAGCCTTTATATAGGCTTCAAAATCACTGTATTTAATTTAATCCGTGACTTCCCATTGCACCTGCTTTACAGCCGAACAAAACTGCACATGCACTGCTTGTTCTTTGTTCCTTGGCCGAACTGCACCGAGCTTGCATCGCCCCCACATGCGTCACATGCATGTTCTTCTTTCGGTCTAACCTCATGCACCGCTTCTCTCTTTTTTTTTCTTTTCTTTTCTTTTCTTTGTTGCTTCTTTCTTTTCGGCCGAACCTTTTTTTTCTTTCTTGCTTTCCTTCTGCACCGATGCTAACCTCTCTTCTTCTTCTTCTTCTTTTTTTTCTTTTCCATCCGCTCGGTCTTCGGACTGCTGGGCTGCGCAAGAGACGGCTACGACGTGCAAGATGGCTTGAGGTGGTATGTAGGTGGTGGATGTTGCAGCGTGCATGGCTACGAGGCTGCCGTTTGCATGGTTACTCTGTTTTTGAACAGAGACCTCTCGGTGAATGCAATGGCGCTGTGGGATGGTTGGAGTGGTGCTGTATGGCGTCGGGGTTGATCACGGCGTCGTCTGGCGTTGCTAGTGGTCGACGGAAGTGCTGCTGTGCACGACGGTTTCAGAAATGGAGGTTGGTGTTGCCGTAAGCATGCGGTGATGCTGGCCGTGGCGTTGGACGGTTCTTGGCCGTGCATGGGGTGGCTGAGTGATCACCGGCGTCGTCTGGTGTTGCTGGTGGCTGTAGGTGGGCGGAGGACCGCTCACGGTGGCAGCTCGAAGCTGCTGTGCACGGTGGTACTGTAGCTCGAGCTGCAGATTCGGAGGTAGACGACGATCCGAACGACGTGTCGTTCGTGCCGAAACGGCACGTCGTCGGCTTCAAACGGCAGGGAATTCTTTCGTGCAAAACGACATGTCGTTTGGTGAAAACGACATGTCGTTTGGTGAAAACGACATGTCGTTTGCCTCAGACGACAGAAACGACCAACGTGCAAAACGACATGTCGTTTTCACTAAACGACATGTCGTTTATGACCTGCGCAGAAAAATAAAAAAAATAAATAAAAAATAAATAAAATAAAAATAAAATAAAATAAAATAAACTAAAACAAACTAAAACAAACAGAATAATAATAAAAAAAATAAAATTAGAAAAATAAAATAATTAATTAATTAAAAATTAAACAAAAACTAAACTAGAATATTAAAAATGTATTGTGCATGTGAGACAATAAAATCAAATTAAATCACAAGTTATAAAATATAAGCATAAACTATGCTTTTAATCAATTTAATTCATAACTTAGATTTATTTTCTCTTGATCATTTTTTCATCTAAAATCAACGATAAAATAATAAAATAATTAAGAATACATTGATTTTAAATGTATAAAATATGCAATAATGCAGCTCAATCAGAAGCTAATGGTATTGAAGGTTGGCCGTGAGTGGCAGCCGAATGGGCGGTAGAAGGCCAGAAAACTCAAATCGGGTTTGGCGTTCGATGGGGCGGCTCCAGCGACGGATCGGGGCTGGGGTTGGGTCTGTTAGGACGGCAAGGGTCTGGTGGTGAAGTAGTTAAGATCTGGTGGTTGGAGGTGGCCGGACGGCGGCAGAACGATGAAGAGAAGCCCGCGGCTACGCATGGCTCATGGCGGCTAATAGCGGCGCGGCTCGGGCTGAAACTGGTGGGGTAAGGTCGCTGGCGCTCGGGGAGTCTGATGGTACCGGCGATGTCGACCACGGACGGCCGACGGCGGCACTGCGTGGAAAAGACCGAAACAATGTGGGGGAGAGGAGAGAGAGTCCGCGGGGAAGATAGGAAGAAAAGAGAAGAAAAGGAAAGAAAAAAAAAAAAGAGGAGGGAAAAAAAAATGAGATCCATTTTTTACATCTTGGGTCCCGAAAAATCCAACGAAGAGGATTTTTAAAACTGAAAGCTAAATAAAAATAATCAAACGGAGTGAAAGATTTAAATAAAATAATAATTATTTTAAAACCCATAAATGAACCAATTTAAATTTAAAAATCATTTTAAAAGTAAAACAGTAAATGACAAAAAGAAAACACCATAAAAATAAATTTTCACAATTTAAAATATTATAAAATAATATTTAAAAACTCCCAAAATTTTAAAACAAGATAATCAATCACTAAATAAATTAAATAAATCCTTCATTAAAATACACTAAAATCTGGGATGTTACACAAGTCTCCACAAAAGTAAAGGACAGGATTTTAAGAATGGGGAAATGTGAACTAGTGGGATTAGTGATTTCCAGCAGTGGTTACATCAGTAGCTCCTACTTACCATGAGTATTGTTAGTTGTGATGTCGTGCATAAAGGGTAAGATTGCTAAAGTTATGCAATCCGCGTGAGGATTCTTTAGATACTCCAGAGGACTGTTGAATCAGATAGAGTTGCTACTTGAGTGTACGCACAACCCAGCTGTTTCTGAAATTCAAGTGGAGCATCTTACTTTTTCTTCATCCAGTGGGAGTAGAGACAGTTTCGAAGGAAGGAAAAGGTAAATTTTTTTTACTCAGCCTCATCTTATTTCCTTGCTGCATTTTAGAGGCTTTAATCTATGGTATTAATGTGTGTTTCAACCTCATAAAAATCAATACTTTTCATGAGGCATGGAACAAGTATGAAAAACATGTGAATGTTTACCTCAGTGTAAAAAATTTAGGGACTGTTGTAGTGAGTTTGACAATCAGCAAAATATTTAGAATATTGTTGTTGTTGGAGACAGAAGTAGCCCAGATATTTTTCCTCTTGTTTGTTTGCTTCAGCTTAAAGAAGGCTCATGTAATGTTCAACATCAAAACCAGAATTTGTACCTTGTTTGGAATAAATCTTTCAGCTATCTAACTTTCATAACATCATTCACCAGCTGAGTTTACTCCCAGTGCAAGGATTTATTTTATTATATCATTAACTTGTGTCATCCCAGATTTGGTAATATTTTTGTTTGGATTCAGATTTATTCAACTTTATATGTGCTTGACCTCCCTGGTTATTTTAATATTTGTACTATTTATATTAGAGTGTTGAATGATAGTCATCTTAAAACTCTAACCTGAGGAAGTCTCTTTATCATATTCCTCTTTAAGTTTCATTACATAGGACAATAAGTACCCTTTCGAGACCTTCCAGCCACTTGATCAATAAGTGAGTGGGTTATTTGCCTTATCTATGGAGCCTTTGTAGTAAGCTTGTTCATGATGATCATCTAACTTGATCAGTTTGTCATAGGACAACAATGGTGATGACTGTAACTCGAGGACGGAGGGGACAACTCCGACCCCGACCCTGACCTCTACCCTGATCCCGATGTCCATTGCTAGTATCAAGTGCTGTTGACGAATCTCCAGCTGCACTGCCTCCAACAAGGAGCCTTATAGATGAGGTCGAGGATCCCCAAGTTGATGAGTCACCTCAAGCAATACCTTAAGTGGGCCAACAAGAGTCAAACGATGTACAAGATGACGGAAATCAAGGGGATATTATCATAGGTGTCGTAGTTAAATATATGACTAATATATTGTTTTCTGCTTGTTTATTTATTGGTTAGGGGATAATATTCTTCTTGTGCAAATCCATATCACAATTATTAACTTCTTATTATAGTTACACCCATAAAAAAAATGAGGTCGAGGGCCTGCAAAGGAGACAACATTTGAAAAGTTACATAAGTTGGGTAAGATTCCTTTAATTATAAAGGATGGGCACCGAGGTCCATCGTGTGATAATGCCGCTGTCTTCAATAGTCGAGTGAGCTGGGTGGTGAAAGTGCATGCAGAAATGAGGCATGCAAGCTGGAGTGCGGTAGATGAGAAGGAGAAGCACGAGCTCATCAATCATGTTAGAGTAGGGGTTTAAAAATATACCCATATTTTGAACTTTATTCACAATTCTCTGATTCTGTTTTTTATTGTGACAAACCATACTTATATGATTTAGATTTTGGTTTTACAGGCGGATTTTGTGTTGGATTGGATGAAAGAAAACCACCGTGAAGTTGTGGTAACGGCTCTCACTGATAAATACAATACATACCACTACGAACTGCACAAGCACTACCTCAAGTATGCATCGCATGAGGAGGCACTATCTGGTGGGATGTCCCTGGTGGAGAAACCTGTTTGGAAGTGGTTATGTGAAAGGTGGACCAGCGGGCCATTCAAGGTACTCCTGACTAGTATTGAGTTTGTAATTATCATGGTCATGCCATGGGTGAGGGCTTTTACTCAATATGATCTGTTAATGGATGATAACTCTGATGTTATATTACTGGTATGGAACAACCATGTACAGGAGCATATAAGCATAGTCATAGTAGATATTGCATTTAAAACTTAGGCTATTGAACGGTTAGCATAATGTGGTGAAATATCAACTCCTTTTCTGTTGTTGGGACAAGATTATGAGGGATCATTTATGGATTTGAATTGTTTTTTTGTTTCTGGATTTTGTAAAAGATATCAAATCCATGTTGTTTAAATATGTAAGTCTTCTTTAATACTACATCATAGTACATAAGAACTTTTGACATGGTTATGTTTACATAGGAATTCGTCCCTGATGTTTGGAAAAGCTTATAAGCAACAAGGCATAAGGCCCCACAAGGTACTTGGAGTGTTTTGGTGGTTGGACTTATAGTAACACAATCACACCCAAAATGATTAAAGTGTCAGTTTTAATGTGTTGGAAGCTGCTATCCTAGTACTCTGAAATAGGTTTTTTTTACTGTTACAGCAGCCCATATTCAAGAATATAATTGCTGTCTTAGTGTTCGATTTTAGTTTTGTTGGTGCTACAAAATTAATTTATGTTGTTTCACAATGTTTCAGGAGCAGTCTCGAAGAAATACTACTAATAGGAAAAGACAAAAAGTTAAACATACCAATGGGAGGAAATCATTTGTTAGGCTTATGGAAGAGAAGGTAAGACATGTAGTGTGCAATATAATATAAGTGTTTTAATCAAAGTGGAGTTTAATAGTTACATTTTGCATACATTTTCTGTGAAGAGCGAGGAGGCACCAAATATGATTGCTTTTTATAAAGAAACACACTGGTCTAGGCAAAAGGGGAAATTCATAAATGCAGCAAGTGAACACAATTATGTGAGTGTGTAAAATGAATTTACTTTTTTTAGTTATTGCTGTACTTTTTAATGGACTATCCACTTCTAAGGACTAATGTTCAATTTTGATTGATGATATTCAGAATCAAATGCTAGAGAGGTTGAATGAGATGGAGTCTGAGGAGACAGTTGATGCTGCTGCTGCGTTTGTATTCAAAGAGGTCTTAGGGTTCAAATCGGGAAATGCACAAGGGATGGGACACTCTATGATTCCTGAGCCCTCTCCTTCATTGCAAAAAAACCAGGCATTTATGCGATTGGCAGAGGAAAATGAAAGAAACAAGACTTCTGCAGACATTTATAAGACTAAACTAGAGTCACTTTTGAATGATATGGCTGCTCTAAAAGAACAATTTTCTGCACATGACAAACAATTGAATATGCTAACATCACAGTTGCCTTCAAGTAGGGAGTCTCAAGAAGTGACTCAAGGAGATGCTTAGGCATCTACAAACCTGTAGTTTTTTGGAGTATAGGGCTTTTGTGTTTTGTATTCCCCCTGTGCACATGATAATGTGTCAAATGTATTGAGATTTTGATATTCCCTGTGGGAAGTGTAGGAGGTGTTATATTGAGGGACAAGTGGCATGTGGTTGTATCTTTATATATTAATTTGTGTTGTGAATATATAACTTGGTATTTTCACCTTATTTGTGAAAATACTTGTATAATTTTTTACCTGAGTCCAGCTGGATCGAACTTACAGATGTTTTTCTTGTAGGGATACACTAGATGCATGTAGGTAGTTGTTTTCAACAAGGGTTAAGGCAAAGTGTAATGCAGAGGGATGAAACTACACTGTGTCAGCCCAGATGGAGAGAATTGGCAACCACCAACAAAAGTGAAAAATATAACTAGATAGGAGTAAGTTACTGGTATTCCCAATGTTACTTTGAGCTAAAATTTCCCCAGTAGTAATTCATAGTTCATATAGTTGGGTTGTAATGCATCTAGGTGATTTTAAAAATAGTTTGTTTATAATATAAATAGGTTGGTAATGGCTGATCATGTATACCAACACCTATAGGAGCATTAATTTTTCTAGATTGATGTTGGTTATGTCCCCCTGGCATTTCATGCATTAAACTCTAATGCCACATATTATATATAAAGTGTAAACAATCAAGTGTTTGAACAAAGGGTTTTGCATCAAATCTAAAGTATTTGTTGCCGTGCACATTTCATTCCAGTATTATTTATGTCTTAAAAAATGCTGATAGAATGATGGTTGGACTTATGAGAACTTTGACTTGATAGTATAATTATCTTGTTTAAACACATGGTCTGAGAAGCTACAAATGATAATATTGATATATATATTGAGCCATATACTTGTTATTTGATTTTAAGTTTGCCGGAGGATCTTGACCTTCTGATGTGTGAGTTTGTCTGTGTCTGTAAATGACCATTAGAATAACTTTGAGATTTATGCCATGAAATGTGGACACAGATATTTTAAGCAACAATAACAGTATGGAAGCCTATTACTACTGAGAGCCATCTTGCTTTCTTAGACTCACATCTTTTTCAGATCTCATGTGTGGATAAAGAGGATATTTGGTGGTCATCTGGGCAGATCAAAGGTAGCTGAAGTATATCAAAAATTCAATGAAGCTGGCATTAATTTGGAGTCAAGTTGTAGTAGAATATATTTAATACGATGACCCTCTTGTCATTCCCACTCAACAAACATTAATCATGTATTTCCATGGCCTTAATTGAACAATGGTCGTGATTGGAATGCTAACCAATTATGGAAAAAGTATTGATTGGTTAACAATTTGTGAGAAATGTCACAAATTTAGGCTATTGTTTATGCACGATAATAGTAAAAAAAAAATATAAATAAATAAATTCTAAAAAATAAAAACCCCTTTTCCCCACAACCTGTATATTGTAGGTAAAAAATAGTAGTTACACTCAACCATCAAAATTATTTGCTACAAGATTTATTCGTGGACATTAAGTGTCATACCCACGGAAGTGTCTGTGGGAAAAATATAAATAGGTAGGAACACTACAAATTATTTCCTACAAGATAAGTTCATGGTAATTAATTATTACCCACAGATCAACTAGTTCGTGGGAAAAAGCCATTTAAATTCTGTGAAAAACTATTACCTATGGGATGTTATCATGAAGAATACGATATTTGCTACGGAAGCCTCGGTGGGGACAAGTTTGGTCATATATTTTTTCATGAACCAAACCGGTGGAGAAAGAGCTTTCCCCGCCACATAATCTCGTGGGGAGTACTAATACCAGCAACACTAACTTGTGGGAAATACTAAAGCCCATGACGAAAACTCGTGGGAATTGAACATTTCCCACGATCATCGATTAAATTGAACATCCTAATTGCGACGAGCCACTAAGAATTTGCCTCAAGAAAAGTCGTGGGAAAAGGGGTTTATTGGCCACAACTTAAACCTTTCATAGGATATAGTACTTTTTCCGGCAAATTTTATCCCACGAGCTTCTCACGATTAAATTTTGTGGGAATAGGATTTTCCCACAAAATGACTGCTTTTTGCCACAAAAATCAATCGTGGAAAAACCAGTATTTCTTGTAGTATGATATATTGATCATGACCACTATCGGACCAGCAACCCACAAAATGACTGCTTTGTGCCACAAAAATCAATCGTGGAAAAACCAGTATTTCTTGTAGTGTGATATATTGATCATGACCACTATCGGACCAGCAACCCATTATAGGGCTAGCTAGCTAGAGATCAGATGGAGACTCATTGGAAAACCATGGCCATAGGGGGTCACTTTTAGAATGGATGGCGCAGAAGAAAAGAAAGCAACAAAACGTTATGATCTCTAACATGTATCTAACAATGATCTTTATAAGATATTAATGGCTAAGGATGATGAAGACGGCCATCCACTGGGGACAAAAATTTGGCAAAACATGTGTGGCCAATACCCTTCATTAATAATCAGGCCCATAAGTAATTTGCTTTTTTCTGATGCTCCCAACTTTATATATAAACCTAAGATCAATCTGGGTATGCAGCATTGTAGACTTTGATCAATGAGTTTGGTCCCTTTCAGTATCCTTCCTTATTCAGGCGATTTGTGTATGGTTTCTTGGTGCTTATGGCCCATGTGGTTTCAGGATTTAAAGGGTTAAAAATAGAATATGGATCAAGCAAGCATGAACATCTTATATATATAGGCATCTTAGACAGAATTATATAAATTGTATGAGGCCTTTTAAGTATTCTGAACTACATCTCTAGCTAGCTAGTTAGGCTCCATATGGTTATAGTCCATCAGTTTCCTCGATTTAAAGAACAAATAACATACATACACTACCTGCATTGATTTAATTAATATGATATTGTTAGAGCGAATTAACATGGAATCTGATCCCTAGCTAATTACATGGCCTGCTCAAAACATGAGTGTCATGTTTTACTGATGCAAGGAGTGGTACTACGTGGTTGTGAAAACATCTACGTACGTACCTATTTTAACAAGCTGTTTGAAACAACTAGCATGCTTACTTGATCTCCGTAAGTCTTCGTTTAGCTATAGATCGTGACGCAGGAATTAGTTGGACTGTCACAATATCCGGAAAGGATGGATCATTGGGAGATAGACATGACATGAGTGGGCCAACATGCAAGTCTTAAAATACATCATGATAAATGCGGAAAAATTGACTTGTCATGATCATCATCTCCCTCAACTGGGTTTTGGAATTCTGCTAGCGATCGAGCTAGTTAGCTAGCTAGGTTGATATATATGTCTCTCTCACAAAGATGATGACCGGCCACATGGTTATGCACATTCGTGATCATCTCATGTATTTCTTTGGTTTGAGTCATGAATTTTTCTCCACAAATTCATATTCTGCTGGTTTTTTGTCACTTCCTTGTGCTAAATCCAATTTTGTTTTTTTCCACCTCATAAATCCCTCTTTACACTTTCTTATCCCTCTGTAGAGAAGTTTTCAAACCCAACCCAGCCCTTTCTACATAAATAGTTTATGTTATTTTAATAAAAGAACAATGTTTCCCCATGGATAATCCTTCTATTCTTCTTATAATAATCTTAGTTACTTCCATTAATGAATGCAAGCTAAATAACTTGGAGATTTTATTTCTACAGGTTTCTAGCCATACTTCCAGAATATCCTCAAGGTTTTAGACCAAAAAATTATTCTTCTCTGAATTTACTTTGGCGATGTTTTGGTTAAAATCCATATTTAATTCTCATGGACTTTGCATCATGAATCATGATGCATTTATTATGATGATGTTTCTATTTCCTACATAGACCAGGTTATATTCAACCAACTCTCACTCTCCAATAAATATAAATATTAAGTACCTTTGAAATGAATAAATTTAAAAACAAAATTTAATCATATATTACTAATTTATTGCAACTTGCAAATTTCACTATATGGACACCTTTGTATTATCATTGCAAATGTGTTTGTACATATAACACTCCACACCCCAATAAAGACATTTTAGAATTTCTGGGGAGCTAGTGTGCTACTAAACTTGAACTTAAAAGCTTTTTTTTTTTTAACAACGCGCCAGATGAGAAAGATTCGAAATTTAATAAATATTTAAGACCCAAAATAGAGTATGCAGAAGCACTTATTAAAAAATACGAAAGTCTCATGTGCTTATCAGAATAATTTATTTAAACTTGAAACCATAAAACTAATTATAACATAATTTGTCTAGGCCTCTGCCTCGCCTACCGGGGTTAAGTCCTATCCTGCAGTCTCATCCTCATAAATGTCAGCACTTGGCGTGGTTTAAAAACATGAAATAAACTAAAATGAGTCAAATACTCAATAAGCAACATATCATATAGTAAACATAATAAACATAAGGTTTCTTGAAAAATGTACATACTCATAAATACATACTTAAATGATCATGAACATGAACTTATCTTTCACTTATCAATGGTCTTTACCCACTATTGACCCTCGTGAGTTAGGGTAAGTGAACTTAAGTCGATTCTGATTTCGCCCGTGGCCGCGGGTTGTGGAATCTATACATAAAGAAGACATATTGGGTGCACTACCAGCATGTGAGACCTGGTAATGTAATATACCCATAACATAGGTACCTTCTTCATATCATAACATAGGCCGTTACGTATTTCATCATTCATACTTCATCATAATCATACTTGCATACTTGTCATATCATAGATTTCAGAAGAAATCGCATACATACTTGTCATATCATATCATAGATTTCAAATGAAATCGCATTCTTTCATAAATGTCGTGATACATGTTTCCTCACTTAAAATCATGATTTCTCGTAAATATTTTGATGCATAAATTTTCATATAAAATCATGCATGGCTTTTCATAAATATTTTAATGCATAACACTCACATAAAATCATAACTTTTCATAAATCTTTTGACGCATAACTCCTTTCATAAAATAATGGATTTTTATAAATAACTTAATGCATAACTCTTCACATAAAATCATGGTTTTCATAATTTTATCATGTCTTGGGTACGTAAAAAGGGGCTTCCAATGGAGGGTGTACATGCATAATATTTGTTTTTTATAAAAGACATGCAGTTTACCATACATACGTATAAGGGTATGATCATACTACTTACCTTACAGCGCTAATCCACTATTTTTGACATGTAATCAGTCACCTAAACAATGAGCGTGTAATTTCCATAAATTTTCCAATCGAACATGTGTTAAAATATTTAACCCTTAAATGCTAAAATTAACATATTTTAATTAATATGTTGATCCCTAAAATACCATTATTTCCCTAATTTCATGGACATCCAACTTATATTTACTTATCCAAATTTTAATTCAATACAAGTCTATTTAAGAAACAAGCCTATCTCACTTAAATAATATAATCGTTGCTCCAATAAAAATGACTAAAAAAATTAATAAAACTTAATAAAATCAAACCCAATTTAAAATACAAATCTATGAAAATGATACATCTCTAATTAACCTAAGCCCAGCACTCTATTGACTTAAGAATACACTGGCTGTATGGATTAGGGCCCGTTATGAATCAAAGGGTTAGAAGATTAAAAGTACACAAAACAAAAATAATGAAAGAAATGTCGTGCGTAAAGGAAACAGAGGGCTCAGGAGAGAGAGAGAGACCTGTCATACTCAAAGAGAGGAGGAGTTGATGTGCGGTAGTTCTAGAGACAAGCGAGCATCACGGCGGTGCAGCTGGATGGTCCTTTGGGCATGGTGGTTTGACGCAGTGACAGAGAGAGTGTTAGAGAGAGAAACTATGAAATCGAGGGGAATATAGGGAGGTAAGGGTGGCAGATGGTAGTGGGCTTACCAGAAGGGAGTGGGCTCAATGGGGCTGTGCTGGTCGGCGATTTTTGTGGCCATGGAGAGGTGGTCTATCGCGGTGGTTGACAAGGTGGAAACTTGGCTCTACGGTGGCTCCCAAATTGCTCTGTTTTAATGGAGCAAAACAGAGGTCCTTCTGTAGGGGTGGACCTACATTGGTGGTTGGGGGGGCCATATAAAGATAATTCCCCCCCCCCCCTAAAACATTTTCAAAAATCTCATTTAGTACTTAGTTGTCTAGGCTTATTTTAATTTTTTAATAATTTTTTCATAATTACACCTATTTTTTGTCATTAATAAAATCTCACATTATCATTTTTTTTTTACATCTCATAAGAGGTAATAAAATATCTTGGTCTCTTTTTATAAGCTATTTGGTAAATTTACAACCTCATTTTTCCTATTTATTTACACTTTTTTTTTTTAAGTCTTCCACTAGCTAGCTTGTTTAGATTAGTTTTGTTAGTAAATACATATATACTGCCATCAAGTTAACAATTAGGAGTGAATACAACAAATCTCACATAACTATTTCTATCTATATTATAGAGACTTTACAATAATCAATTTTAGATTCAACAAAAAATTTTATCTTTGTTTACTTAATTTTTATCATTTTTTTCAGAAAATCTTACATGGTTATTTCTATCTTGATTTTTATCTTTCACTTGAGTCTGATGGAGCTCAAGTGAGAGATTTTGATGGGAGGCTTTAATAATTTAGTTTGTCCCTAACTAACAACCTTATATGGTTAATATTAAATATCGGTGACACACTTTACTACTTTAAATGTCGGTTACTGTTCACCCATAAATACGGCACATTTTGCCAATCGCCCCCCCAAGCACCAAATCCTAGTTTCGCCCCTGTCCTTCGGCATTGGTCAGGATACGATTCTGTGTTTTCCTACATAGGTTCGCGGCTAACTTTGGTGGTGAGGTCTGGGTGGTTGGCTGGAAGTCACTGTGGAGGACTGAGCTATGACACAGGATTGTTTTTAGTATTCACGATGGAAAGAAAACGACATGATAGTCTGAGGGCATGAGGGGCTGGTTTCGGCTTGAGGAAGAGGTTGGTGGTTGATCACGTTGGAAATATTGGCTCAGGTTAGACGTAATGAGCCTTTATATATAGACCAATGAAAACCCTTGTGATGAAGAAAAAGAGACACACGTGCATGGGAGTGAAACTAGATTTCGTGTGGTTGAAATTCATAGATGAACATACAGTAGCTAGGTGTTTTATTATGAAAAGGAAATAAGAATGGTACTAGTGTTTGGAGTCTAATACTTACGGCTTGGAGTTTTTTAAAAAAAGATAATAATAACCTATCCCATAACTTCTTTTATGGATTTTAACTCATTTATTAAGGCAAATAAAAATAATCCATAATTTATCCCTGATAATATAGGATCGGATCGTTACAGTACAAGACTTTTTAGGGTAGATCTACAGAAGTAAATGTTTGGGGGAATAATTTGTATGCCTGAGTTTACTCCCAAAAGAGAATTCTACAGTTAGATCATACACATAATTTAAAATTAGAGGTAACAATTTATATGTCAGAGTTTACTCCCAAATGAGAATTCTAGTGATATAATTAGTTCATCTATAGAATTTAAAATTGGAGGAAACATTTTGGATGTCAGACTTTACTCAAGGAGAATTATGATGTTACAATTAGTTTATCCACAAAATTTAAAATTAGAGGAAACATTTTGTATGTCAGAGTTTACTCTCAAAGGAGAATTCTCGTGATATATCTATTTCATCCATAGAATTTAAAATTGAAGAAAACACTTTGTATGTCAAAGTTTACTCCCGAATGAGAATTTTGATGATACAACTAGTTCATCCACATAATTTAAAATTTAAGGAAACATTTTGTATATTAGAGTTTTCTTCCAAATAAGAATTTAGGTGATACAGTTAGTTCATCCACAATTTAAAATTGGAATCAACATTTTGTGTGTTGGCGTTCACTCCCAAAGGAGAGATCTTGATGACACTATTAGTTTATTCATAATGGTTTAAATTACGAATTTAAAACTGGAGGGAATATTTTTTGCGTTGGGGTTCACTCCCAAATGAGGGATTTCGATGATATTATTAGTTCATCCAAAATAGTTTAAATTCTATTATTGTTTATGAGGGTCGAACTCAAAACATTAATGTGATCAAATGTTTTTCTTGTAGTAAGTATACCAATATCATTACAGGGTTTTCGGTACAAAATGACTCTAGTTTAGAGAAACATGAGTATTTCAGCTTTATACTAAGAGTTTTAGACCCTGGTTTATCTATTTACAGTCTAACATCAATTATTCTTGAGAATAGTGGTAAAGGTTAGAAAAGTACAATGTTTAAGAAAATGAAATTAATTACTACATATCAAACCTTAAACTTTAGAAATGAAAATCATGAAATCTTCTTATTTTGTACAAAATGGTTTATTTCAGAAGTATTGTTAATTTATCAACGTAATGAAATATGAACGAGTTGGTAGCATGGTTGTTAGATTGATACAAATTTATTTTGCTAATTTGCATTGAAAAGCAACTATATCTTTTGGAAAATGAAGGAAATGATGGTTATGAAAGTGTAAGAATTGTGTCAATTGGATTTTGAAAGAAATAATGGCACATGAAGGTTTATGTATCCTAAGCATAAGATTTGATTCAAAGGGAAAGGAAAACTCTTTTCTACGTAAGTTTCAAACCAGATCATATATATATATATATATTTATACAGATTAAACTTGAGTGCAAATGTTCATCTTTAGTTTGTCTATATAAATTTCAAATCAAATGTCTAAATAAAGGTTTATACATTTTTTTGTTGGTTGAACTCGAGCACAAATATTCATGTTTTAACTTGTTTCAGAATACCATTTATGTTGGTTTCATTTTTCCTTCCAATAAAATTTGTAATCATCAAACATTCATAATGCTTTTGTTAAAAAATTTCTACACTTATACTCATGTATTGAAACCATAGGAAATATGATTCATGAAATTCTTTTACATTTGTGGTATAGAAGTTTGAAATATGATCAAAGAAAAACTTTAATTGTGGCACAAAATTTTAGAGCTTATCTCCAAAGAAAAGTTGTAAACATTGGTAAATAAAATATTTTTCGCATTTAGATTTTTTTAATCTCAATATGTATGTTGATTTGTATAAAATGAAACAAATCAAACATATCAAGAAAATATGCCTAAAAAAATAGGGAGTTTCTGGAGATAATGCATATAGACACATATAGACCTTGTTTTCTATAATATTTGATAGATAGAAGCATCTTATTACCGTCATAAATGATTTTCATGAGATGGAAGTATATATCTGCTACATATGAAGCCTCAAACCTTTTGCAATTTTTTGGGGTTCTTCTCATTGGGAGGAAATGCAATTAGGTAGAAATGTGCAAATCATCGAATTGGATTGAAGTAGTGAATGCTATGAAAAATATTATGAGTCAGGCCACAATCCTGACATGTTTTCTCAACTTCTTGAAAAAATATAGTAAAAGTCTTAAAATAATGGTGTAGAACTTATATCGTATTCTTAGTAATGTAGTCTCAATGTTTTTTTAGTTGTGGATTGAATTAAGGCATATAGATATATGGATAGTCAACTTAAAGTAAGATTTTATGACCCAAATGAAAGAAAGTTGAGTCCTATAACAGTAATTGGATATATTATCATTATTGATTACTCAGAGAGATTCAAAGGATATATGTTGCATTATTTCAGAATACAATTAGTGGAAGCAGAGAAACTAGAGATGTGATTGTCGAGGAAGTGCATGCTTGTATATTAAAAAATGCTTATAGTTTCCTTTTTCTTATTACCTCAATGATAATATGGAACAAAATGTAAATGATCATCAACTTCATCGGAGAAACACCGCTGAATAATTGGCCATGGAGACATCAGAATAAGTAATCTCAGGTGATCTTCTTGATTTGCTATTTGGTTAGGCTATGTGATGTATTTTCAAAAATTGAATTTGACATATAACAAATAAAGGTTCACATATTTTTTCACAAATTATTAAAAGAAGTGATTCTATAAAAGATCGATACATAAAAAAGTGATTGAAATTCATGAATCAATATAAAATCTGTAATTTCGTCAAATTTTCTGAAAAGTATAAAAGGTCAAATGTAAATGGGTCTCAAAGACAAAATCATGACTTTAAAGGCAATGTTGACCGATATAAAATCAGGCTTGTAATCAAAGATTATAATCAGAAATAAGCATTGATCAGAAAGAAAGATTTTCTAATAAACTTGAAATAATTCATTCAAGATCATTATAACATAGCAACTCATTACAATTTAGAGTTACATTAAATGGATGTGAAAATAATTGTAGAACGAAGGTTTGAAGTCTACAAGAAACGAATAAAATGATTACTTTAAAACGGTAAAGGATTTTTAAAAAAAGGATATATAAAATTTGATAATATCAATACGATTCTTGAATTTAAGAAAAATATTTATTGTTAATGTATATACCCAAAGTTCAGTGGGAGTATATTTGTATTTATGATTGATACTCACCAAATAATGTTTCAAAGTATAAAAGCCTATTTAAATGCAAAGGAAGCTTCCAATGTCATTTCCACAGGGACAACTTTATCAACACAATCAATCAAGTAAAAGTTCAAATGTGAAGTAACATAAAAAGAATATAGACGAATAGATTTTTTTCTTTGTTGAGTGAATTTCGGGTTATTTACTAAGAAAGTAATATGGACTATGTGCACTGAATTAAAACAAAATGTAGAATGAAAATATAAAGACAGATACAAGCTAAGTATTGTAGCAACCAACAACATTCAAAAAGGGTGAAGAAAACCCCGTTCCCTGCAACCCTAGTTGCAGAAATTAGTCTGGAATACATGATTCCAAGACTTTATAAAAATCCTAACAAAACAATGTTTTTGGCGAAAACAAAATAAAATGAAGAAAACTAAAACTGATACAAAAACCAATTACCTTCATCCTTGTGCCTCGGCTCCTTTTATCCCCTTATAGCCCATGAGACAAGGTCCATTTTCTCAAAATATAATATTTAATCTTACTTATACAACTATTCAACCTCAAATAACTCACTTTAAGCAGGTATTTTAATCAAAATATCTTGACAATCAATGATCATGCATGTATGTGACATTTTAGTCAATAAATGCTTTAAAAACAAAATGTGATATGCTCAATATTTTACAATATCTTAAAATTAATTAGGTTGTTAAAGAAATTTTGTATATTGTTGGTTAAAGGAATTTAATGATTGTACAAACTTGTATAAGGCCGAATATCCGAATATCAATTTTTCAGTTGGCATCCTTAATTGTTGCCAAAGTAATCCAAAGATATTTGACCCAAAAGCTGTGAAAAGAGTGTTTCATATTATTTGCAAGAAATTAAAGACTATATTATTATTTTGAGAAGAACTAATACTCTTAAGATAACTGGATATTTAAACCTTATTTTTATGGGATTACTCTAATGATACAAAATACAGTTGTGATTATCTATTTTGCTATCTAGTATAGTTATTTTATAAAAAAATATTAGACAAATCTCTTACTAATTCATGTGCAATAAAGGATGAATTTATGGTATACTTTGAGGCCACATGTATGGTTTATGACTAAGGAAACTTATCTGAGGATTTGGAATTGTTGACTTTTTAGCCAAGCCACTAAGAATGTATGGAAAGAATTCCTCAGAGTATTTTTATCCGAATGATGAGTATTTAATTAAATTTTAAATACTCGAATGTTAAGGATAAAGTATATAAAAAAAATGATGTCCATATCAATATTTCGTTAATCATAGCTTGCCAGGTGCGCTCTAGGGGCAATTTTGGAATCTTGTGTGGTAACGGTTTTGGTTAGTCTGTGTATCACCAAATTTTCAAATTTGGCAAATTATTGTATGGTTTGCTAGGTTTGGCCATGGAGGTCGGCCCTACCCCTCCCTCGATAGAGGCTGTTGGGGGAGTTAGGGGGTAAAAAAGTTTGCCCAAGTGGTGTCGAACTCCTCAGGACAACCATTTAGGATTCGTATGAGGTAGCCCGTGGAGGTTGAGGGTGAGTAGGGGTTTGTTTTCTATAAGGTTGAAATGTCTAAGGCTGCAGATGATTTCAAATATGCTCTGGTTCTCAAGTTCTCTCGTACACGGCGTTCCATTGAAGATATATGGTCTAATGTTGTGAAATTGTGGGGATTGCTTGAGGTTCTTATTTTTTGTTTCATGGATGACCAACATGTTTTGGTGTAGATGAAAAGTGAACGTGACTTTTTGCATGCATGGGCTTAGGAAGGTAGAACTATGTGTGGATCTACATTTTGGTTATTTTGATGGACTAAGATCTTTTATTTATTGAGGGAATCACCACTTGCACCTTAGTGGATTTTTCTTCTAGGTCTGCCTTTACATCTCTATCGTGCCGACTGTTTACAAATATTGGCAACTCGATTTGTCCGTTATTTGGGGATGGACAATGCTACACTTAACAAAACTAGGGCATCTGGAGCAAGAATGTGTGTAGAAGTGGATCTATCGGAGGAGCCTATGCAAGGGTTTCCCATAATGATGTCGGCGACAAAGAAAATATGGCAGAAGGTGAAGTATAAGAAGCACGGTTTTTATTGTTTCAAGTGTAATCGATAATGCCATACTTTGGTGGTCTGCAGGTTTGGGGTGAGAAAAACAAAGGGGGATAAGGTGGTCCCAAAACCTGTGGTTAAACAAATATGATAGGAAAAAAATAAGATGTTTGAGATTGAGCATGTAGTGCTAGAAACTAAAAGAAAAGAAAAAAAACCAGAGGGGGTGGTTGCTATAAATGTGCAGGGTGGTACTTCATCCTCTTTGGAGGTAGTGGTGGAGGGGAGTAGGAGTGTTGAGGATTTGGTTACGAAGCCAATATTGCATGAGATTGATCTAGACGAGGAGGTCTATGAGGAGATTGAATGTGAAGCTAATCAGCTAGGTGGGCAGGGTGATGTATTGAAACAGAGGGAGGCTCTAAGAAATTCAGAACTAGTAACAATTGAGTCTGAATTGTTTCCTCAAGGAATTGCGGCTAATGGGGTGGTTGATGGTGGATAGTGCCAGGTGGTTTCTGAGGTTCTAAAGTTAGAGAGTCGGTGTGGGTATTCTGTTAAGGGTCTGCTAATTGAAGATGTTCGAGAGCATAGGTCGAATAGGGAGGAGGATGATAGAACCCTAGTAGTGATGAAGGGAAAAGCCTATGATTCAGATTCCAAACATCATGGCTCTAAATCTACTCGTAAAGATCTGAGTTTGCAAGGTGTTTGACAATCACACCGGGTTGCAACCCGCACATCTAAACTTAATTTATGATTGATACAATTTTGGTATGGAATCTTCATGGCCTAGGAAGGTCCCAGAAGAGATTGAAGTCTTTAGTTCGAAAATATAGTGTGGGAGTGGTGGGCATCTTGGAGCCATTTCAGGATGCGGGGAAAATGCCAAGATTGGTGTCTTATTTAGGCCTCCCTAAGTTTTGTTGCAATTAAAATTCAGGGGGAAAGGTTTGGATTTTCTAGAAGGAAGTGTATGATTTTGAGATGGTGTGAGATGGTGCATATGAATAATCAAACTCTGATAGACTGGCTAAGATTAGAGTCTTACAAAATTTTGGTGACGTTCGTTTATGCGGAATGCACTCAGATACAACATAGAGAATTGTGGGTTGATCTTGAAAATATTTAGATGAAGGGTTAGATAAACAAGCCCTCGTGGTTGGTGATAATGGAATTTAACGTGATTCGCTTGGATACTGAGCGTATTGGAGGAAATCCAAGATCATTGTTGGCCAGGGCTGATTTTAATGACTGCTTGGATAATTGTGGTCCTGTTGGAATGAGCTTCTAGGGAAGAAGCATGTATTGGTGTAATGGCCATGAGGGATCGTCCTGAAGCTAGGCACGCTTGAATAGGGTAGTGGTAATATTGCTTTCTCTAATTTATTTGGATATGCTTATATGGAGTATCTTGTGAGGAAGTCATCGGACCAATGTCCTATGGTGGTGCATTTGAGTTTGCCGCGAGGTTCGTATGGTCCTTCCCCTTTTTGGTTTCAAAATATGTGGTGTTTGCATGGATCCTTTTTGGACTTAGTTGAGGATGTTTAGCGTCAACCGAAGCTGAGTAAAGGATTGTTGAAGCTGGCAACAAAACTTAAAAAGTTGAAGACAGAGTTAAAGTGGTGGAATAAAAATATTTTTGGTCATGTTGAGCTCAATCTTAAGGCGTTAGAGGAGAAAGTAGAGCGTCTTGATTTTCAGCTTCAAGAGTGTTATGATCTAGCAGTGGAAGTAGATTTATTGAGAGCTAAAATGGAACTTCCAGACTGGGAGGCTAGGGAGGAGATTAAATGGGCTCAACAAGCTAAGAGGAAATGGTTAAAAGAGGGGGATCAAAATTCTAGATTTTTTCATGCATTGTTTAAACAAAGATGGAAGTCTTCTACTGTGTTGTGCATGCACCTTTTAGGTGGATATTTGCTATCAACGCCGGAGGAAATTCATCTTAGTATCGTGACTCACTTTAAAAATTTTCTAACTGAGACACCAATTTTGCAGTAGGCGGATATCTCAGATCTTATTCAGCCGTTGATTTCCAAAGTGGAGAACTCTATGTTGTGTGCAGTTGCCTCAGATGAGGAGGTGAAGGTAGCAGTTTTCTCCATTCTAAAATATAGTTCACCTGGACCTGATGGCTTTGGTTCTTGTTTTTATATGTCCTTTTGGTAGATAGTGAGGGATGATGTGGTGGAGGCAGTGAGAGAGATTTTTTTAGTGGCACTCCTTTGCCACGATTTTATTCTTCATCATACATAGTTTTGATCCCAAAAGTTTTGGATTCGAAAAGCTTTGGTCCTATGAGCCTTTGTTCAGTGGCTTATAAAAAATTTTCTAAGATTTTGGTTCAGAGGTTGACGTTGGTTCTACCAAAGCTGATTTCACAGGAACAGGGTGCGTTCATTTTTGGGCGCAGTATCTTTGAGACTATTACGCTGGCTCAGGAGATGGTTCATTCTATTAATTCGAAAACTCAAGGCAGAAATATCATGATGAAGATTGACATGGCTAAGGCGTATGATAGAGTTCATTGGCCTTTCCTTTTAGAGGTTCTTAATGGTTTCGGTTTCTATGCTAGTTTTTGCAAGCTAATTGTGGAGTGTATTTAATCTCCTTGGTTTTCTATCATGCTCAATGGAACTTATAAATGTTTTTTCCAACCTTCTAGAGGTCTACGGCAAGGCGACCCTCTCTCACTTTATCTCTTTATTATTATAGAGGAAATCCTTTCACGGCTTTTTTCTCAGAAATTCGGGGAAAAGAGTATTGGTAAGTTCTATCATCCGATTGGGGCACCTTTGGTTTCTCATTTATTATATGCGGATGATTTGTTGATTTTCTCTAATGGAGACATGGTCCTTTCGAAAATTGTTGAGTACTTTGGAACTTTATGGACATTGGTATGGGCAACAAATTAGCAAGGAGAAATCGACTCCTTACTTTTCTAAGCATATTAATTTGTGTCGGCGTCATGCTTTATTGAGGTGTTTGGGTTTCAGCGAGGGCATGTGTAACACCCCCTACCCGTAGGCTAGGTGTGTCACGTGTTTTTCATAAAATAAACCCGGCAAGAGATCTCATTTTAAATAAAAATAAATTAGGATTTATTTCATAAAACTTTGTCTGATAAAAATGTCTTAAAAAAACTTAACTGAATAAACTGAATAAATTTATGTCATAAAAGTAATAAAATAAATTTCATTCTAGAAGGTCTGAAATTAAAATAACTGTTCCCTCTAATCCTGACATGTCTGCTCGTAATCATCATCATCACCTGGGTGGTTTAAAAAATGAAAATAAACTAAAATCAGTCGAATACTCAGTAAGAAATCCATCACAATGTTAACATACTAAACATAAGGTTTTCATAAAAGTTTTCATGCTGAGAACTTAAAATTCATGACTGTTCAAATTGATGTCTATGCTATGCATGACTGATTTATCTGAATTAACTGACTGTTCTGACTTAACTGACTGTTCTGATTTAACTGACTATTCTGATTACTGACTGAACTGACTGGCCAACACACTTAACCCTGTGTGCGAGGTTGTGCACCGGCCCCACATCCCGCGGCCGCGAGGGGAGCCGCTGATAGTATTCTGGCATACTATGGTGGACTACGCTTGAGTCCGTGGCTTGCACATCCACCCTGATCTGAACTGTATTAGTACCATGCATCTGAATGGCCATAACTGAACTGAACTTATCTTGCACTTGAACTTAAGATAGCTTACGTGTCTTATGACCATGAGATGCATGACATAATGCATATATAATTATAATTTCTGAAATTGAACATGATGCGGAATGATATGATCGTGTGCTATGTTGAATGACATGCTTGTATATGACATGAGTGGTACATAAACAAAGGCTGTCAATGAACTGGCTTGAATAATACTTAAATATAAGCTGAATTGTGATGATCCTAGTTTTGTGATCAAATAACTTACTTTGCTGCACTTTTTCTTGAATCTCAAGTTGTAACTCGTCACCGAGAAGAGTACGCAATGGGGGATTGGCTGGACGAGGCGACGGTGGCTCTGGGTGGCTGGGGCAAGCCCGAAAGCTTAAGAGAAGCACAGAGAGGTGGGTTCTCGGTTTGCTATGGCTTGCTTTGGTGGTTGTGATTTCTTATGTTTTTCCTTCTGGAGGTCTCGGCTAGGGGTGGGTTTTATAGGCAAGGAAAAGGGTATTGTGACCATAAGGAGATGGGATAGGATTTGGAGTTGAGAGCTTGGTTTCCTAATAGGATTTGGAGTTGAGAGTTTGGTTTCCTAATAGGATTTGGAGTTATTAATTAGAGGATAAGGATGAGGCTTATGGGTGGAGATAGGGAGAAATAATGTTTAAATTCAAATAAAACTCTAGGCTATTGTAAAAATCGGGTCATAATAAAATAATAAAAATAAAATGATAATAATCTTATTAAAAGAACAAATGTAAAATTTGATGATAATAATAATAATAATAATAATAATAATATAGCTATAAGAAAATACATAAAATGTATCTATGGCCTAATATTAGGGTCGGGTTGTTACAAACTTCCCTCCTTATAAAAATTCCGTCTTCGGAATTTGCTAGTACTTCAAGCAACCTACATACTTGTTCATCGCATTCCTTTCATGTTTCTATTTTAGATCTTTGACCATTAATCGAGCCTAACATTTCAAAATTTTTTTAAACCTTCATTATTCATTACTAAGTCTCTCATATTTTCCAAATCTTTTTTTTTTACACGTGCACTTACTATCAATAATCATACGCTTCAGTTGTACAATCGAAGCCTAAAGTCATGTATACCTCGACAACAAGATTTATCAAAAACCTATTAATAATATCACTCAAACCATTATCTTTCTCCAAATAATAGTGAGTAACTGTCTCCACATAAAATAATAATGAACTTTCTGCAGAGAATGATAAATAAATCTCCTCATGTATTAATAACCTCAGATAAACATCAATTTAAAATCCTCCAAAGTTCAGAGTCTATAAAATATCTCAATTCTAAAATTCTAAAAAAAATGAAATTCCACAATGATCATGTGCCTATGGTTATGGCCTACATCTCCAATTATAAGTACCTCAATTATTGCAACCTAAATGTTAAAACTTCAAAGTGCATGTCTAATGTACTTAAATCATCTTCTACTCGTAAACCTTAAATTCTCGTACCTCTAAAATATATTAACTCCACAATTTCTTCTCATAGCTCTATTGTTACCTAACTCTGCTTCATATGAGATTTTTACTAAAATCTTTTGTCCACTATTTATGCTAGGCGAGAGAATCATATCCCCTATAATATACCTTCCATCAATAGTCATGAATTACCAATCACCATATGTAAATCTATGTCATAACTCCAAAATCTACTAACAACATTCCCTAATTTCCTTAAGTAAGACTTCCTCAAATATAATTCAATCTCCATCCATTCTCATGAACCAGATACACTATCAGTCCTAAATGTAATAGTTTCCCAACTTCACCTTCCGTCAATCAATTACACTGTCATAACCAAATTGACACATAATTCTACTACACATAATTCTCATAAAATTCTAGATATCCATACTACCTGAAATTCCTAGAGTCAAGTACCATAATCTAAAGTAACCAGTAACTAATATTTTGATATTGACATGAATAATAATAATGTCTACCATAACTACAATAGTGCTAACTAGTAAGAGCTATAAAATATCCTAACATAATAAAATACCTCAGTAACTCTCGAGCAGGCCAGGAGCATCCTAGGTGACCTAACTTTAGAATTTATAAAAGATTTTTTTTTAAACGTCTACAGAATCTCTCAACCTGGGGCTCTGATACCAAATTGTAACACCCCTTTCCCGTAGGCTAGGGGTGTCACGTGTTTTTCATAAAATAAACCCGGCAAGAGATCTCATTTTAAATAAAAACAAATTAGGATTTATTTCATAAAACTTTGTCTGATAAAAATGTCTTAAAAAAACTTAACTGAATAAACTGAATAAATTTATGTCATAAAAGTAATAAAATAAATTTCATTCTAGAAGGTCTGAAATTAAAATAACTGTTCCCTCTAATCCTGACCTGTCTGCTCGTAATCATCATCATCACCTGGGTGGTTTAAAAAATGAAAATAAACTAAAATCAGTCGAATACTCAGTAAGAAATCCATCACAACGTTAACATACTAAACATAAGATTTTCATAAAAGTTTTCATGCTGAGAACTTAAAATTCATGACTGTTCATATTGATGTCTATGTTATGCATGACTGATTTATCTGAATTAACTGACTGTTCTGACTTAACTGACTGTTCTGATTTAACTGACTATTCTGATTACTGACTGAACTGACTGGCCAACACACTTAACCATGTGTGTGAGGTTGTGCAACGGCCCCACATCCCGCGGCCGCGAGGGGAGCCGCTGATAGTATTCTGGCATACTATGGTGGACCACGCTTGAGTCCGTGGCTTGCACATCCACCCTGATCTGAACTGCATTGGTACCATGCATCTGAATGGCCATAACTGAATTGAACTTATCTTGCACTTGAACTTAAGATAGCTTACGTGTCTTATAACCATGAGATGCATGACATAATACATATATAATTATAATTTCTGAAATTGAACATGATGCGGAATGATATGATCGTGTGCTATGTTGAATGACATGCTTGTATATGACATGAGTGGTACATAAACAAAGGCTGTCAATGAACTGACTTGAATAATACTTAAATATAAGCTGAATTGTGATGATCCTAGTTTTGTGATCAAATAACTTACCTTGCTGCGCTTTTTCTTGAATCTCAAGTTGTAACTCGTCACCGAGAAGAGTACGCGGTTGGGGATTGGCTGGACGAGGCGACGGTGGCTCTGGGTGGCTGGGGCAAGCCCGAAAGCTTAAGAGAAGCACAGAGAGGTGGGTTCTCGGTCTGCTATGGCTTGCTTTGGTGGTTGTGGTTTCTTATGTTTTTCCTTCTGGAGGTCTTGGCTAGGGGTGAGTTTTATAGGCAAGGAAAAGGGTATTGTGACCATAAGGAGATGGGATAGGATTTGGAGTTGAGAGCTTGGTTTCCTAATAGGATTTGGAGTTGAGAGCTTGGTTTCCTAATAGGATTTGGAGTTGAGAGTTTGGTTTCCTAATAGGATTTGGAGTTGAGAGTTTGATTTCCTAATAGGATTTGGAGTTGAGAGCTTGGTTTCCTAATAGGATTTGGAGTTGAGAGTTTGGTTTCCTAATAGGATTTGGAGTTATTAATTAGAGGATAAGGATGAGGCTTATGGGTGGAGATAGGGAGAAATAATATTTAAATTCAAATAAAACTCTAGAGTATTGTAAAAATCGGGTCATAATAAAATAATAAAAATAAAAAGATAATAATCTTATTAAAAGAACAAATGTAAAATCTGATGATAATAATAATAATAATAATAATAATATAGCTATAAGAAAATACATAAAATGTATCTATGGCCTAATATTAGGGTCGGGTTGTTACAGCATGTTCCTTGTGACTTATCTTGGAGTTCCTATTGTGTCTGGTAATGCTAGATTTTTGGAGCCTCTTTTTTAGAAAATTCGTAATAAAATGGCGGGGTGGAAATTTAAGTTGCTTTGGCATGGAGGTCATTTGGTTTTTTTGAAGCATGTTCTTTCCTACATGGAAACTCATTTATTAGCTATGTTGGATGTGCCGAGGGTCGTCTTTAAGAAACTAAATTCCACGCTATCTACTTTATTTTGGGGTGAAGTTAATGGAAAGGCGAAGAAAAAAAGGTTTACATGGTCAAAGATGTGCTTGACTATTTTGGAAGGGGGACTGGGGTTAGGGAGTTTGGGATGTGCAACGATCACTTCTTATGAAATTTTCATGGCACTTGTTGTTTGTCAATAATCTATAGACTCAATTTTTTAAAGCAAAGTATGTGAAGCATGGGCGTCTTTTGCTTGCAAGAAATACGCAGGCTTGCTCTAAGTTTTGAAAATCTATGATGAAGGTCATGCCGGATGTCTGTGATAATTCTAGTTGATGGGTTAGAGAAGGAAAAGTTTCTTTTTGGATTGACAAGTGGCTAGCTTCTAGACCACTATGCATGCATGCACTATGAACACTACCCCTCTTCTTCAAGTAAAAGATTGTTGGACTGCTATTGGGTGGGATTTTGATAAATTAGAGGCATTGGTTGGCATGGAGGTTATAGGGGAGATTTTAAGTAATTTACGTAATCGAAAAATTGGGCTAGAAGTGCTAATTTGGAAGCCAACGCTAGTTGGAGATTGTTCGACTGCAAGTGCATGGGAGGTGATACGCTTGAAATAAGGACATTTTCCTGGCATGGATTGGATCTGGAATAAACTTTTGCCAAAGAAAATTTCTCTAAGCATGTGGAGGGTGAGATTTCATTGCTTAGCCGTGGATTCTAGAGTGAAGCAGAGTGGTATATCATTGGCCTCCAGGTGTGATTGCTGCATCGTTTGACAGTGTGAGACAATGGAGCAAGTTCTGAATTCGGGGAAATTTGCTTTGAAGATTTGGGATTAAGCTGCTATGGTGTTAAGGCTTCCTCTGATACTTGCTGGGACATGGTGGGGGAGAGTTTCCAACTGGTTCTCACTGGCTAAGAAGTGCTCTCAAAAGGGCATTATTATTGGTTTGTTGCCGATGATAATTATGTGGAAGCTTTGGCAACGCAAATGTAAAATGCACATGGAAGGTACGGCTGAATTTGCTGATGGGGTATGGATTTCGATTAAATTGTGGCCCAGAATATTGGTGGCTGAAGTAGCAAAAGCTGGTTCGATTTCATCAAGTGATGCACAACTGCTGGATTTATTAGACATTCCTACAGTGCAGTTGCATAAACGCCAACCATGTGTAGTGAGGTGGGAGAAACCAAAATTGGGAGGTGTCAAAGTGAAAGTGGATGGGAGCTGTAGGGGTAATCTAGGTTCGTGTGGGGAGGAAGGGAAATCCGAGATGATTCTAGTAAAATAAAAGCTGCCTTTCTACTTGCTTTGGTCAGGGTACGAACAATAAAGCTAAACTTCGGGCTCTACTTGAGGGGGTGATTTTATGTAAAGAGTTAGGTTTCTTGAAGTTGGAAATTGAATGCGGTTCCAAAATAGTAGTTGATTGGATTATCTCAGGTAAATGCATGGTTTGGTACCTTTGGGAATTTTGGGAAGCAATAGTGAAAGAGCTCCAAGGGGTGCATTTCTCTATCAGACATATTTATAGAGAAGCGAACAAAGTTGTGGATTTTTTGGCTCAACAAGGAGAAGTTGGTTTGACATAAGGTATGCGGAAGGAGTTGATCTTCCGAGACAGTAGTGAGGTATTATTAGAATGGACAAAATTGGGCTCTCTAGTCTTAGATCTTAAGTGTAGTGGCTTGTTTTGTTGTTTTCGTATTTCTTTTTTTGCAGGTTTGATTTAAATTAAGCATGTTTGGTTTGGTTATTGTTTTAAGTGTTTAGTTTATTGTATAGGTTTTTTTTATTATTGTTTTAAGTGTTTAGTTTATTGAATACTTGTATTCCGCCGCTATAAGTGAGGGTTATTAATAAAATTGGGGTTCTGTCATCTTTTAAAAAAAAATTCATTAATGATTATACTTTAAGGAACATTTTAAAAAAATGGGTCTTATGCTTATACCCATGATGTGAAAATGTTAAAGAAATATTGATAAGATGAGTATTTTTTTACTAGAAATTGGAAGATATCTAATAGTTGTTTCTGTTTTCTTGTCTTTTCACTTTATATGTACATTGAATGATATGGGTGAATGATGATAAGATTATGTCTAAAATAGACATGAATTCGAATCCAAGCATTATAGTATTAATCTTAATTTTCTCAATTAAAGATCGTATTAAATTAAGTTACAAGTGTTGTGGTACATGAAAAGAATTTTGTTAGTTACATAATAGAGGACCGCCATGACTTATATTGATAGATGATTTGATATTGATATTACAAAACTCATATAATATATTTTGAGTTTGGAATGTTTTCTGAAAATGAATGTGTGCAATATGATTAATTTCCTGTAATGAACCCATAAACGAAAAATGTTATTTTATAGGCGTATGGGCCAAATGAGAGAATGTAAGAATTTTATTAAAACTTTATGTCCCACACACCCATATCCTAATGGGTTTATACTAGTTCAAATATTATCGTTTAATTAATGAGTCATAGTACGACATGAATGCCTCTAGATTTTATTATGACTAGAAATATATTTATAGTACTGAAGAGTTAAGGATTCACACCTACAACATAATTGAGTCTTTATTTATCAGGAGACACGCGGACGTAAAGTTATTTTGGTGATCATTCTCTCATAGTCAGGTCAGATTTTTTAGCAAACTGTAAACAAAATGTACATTTTCTAACTGTTATTATTTAATGTCGTGGATCATAGAAAATCAAATATTCTAAAATTTAATATTTGATGTTAAAATATTTAACAAGGTTTTCATAGTATTGTGCTGATTACTATGAAATTGTGTTGCTTGAAGCAGTTTTGGTTTGATAGTATTTTCCTGACTGTTCTAGAATTCCATGTTAATGGGAAAATTGGGAATGTCATTATATCACCATGACAACTATATTCATTATTGATTTTCAAGCTGCTGGCTTACTATAGGAATGTGGTGTTGTTGCTATAGATGCCTCTTATAATTGAGAACACAAAAGATACAAAAATAAAAAAAAATAATAATGCATTTGTGTGAGTTTTAACATTCAGCCAGAGTTAGAGTCAGAGTCGGAGGTAGGGCACTTCGACTTCGACATTGTCGATGCTCAACCCTAGCTAGAATAAGCACTGATTCATCTAAAACTCATCTCACTTAGCTTCATAATTGACTCTTTAGATGATATATATATATATATATATATATATATATATATATATATATATTTCTTACAAAGGATCTGAAGTAACTGCTTCTTCTTTCAAGATCCCAGTAACTGAGTCTAGAGATTTAAAAGAAAGTGTTATCCTGCAAGAAACAAAAGAGATTGTTCACCAAACCAATTTTGGAAATCTTACTCTTCAAACTATTGGACATTAGTTAGACATGATAGAAAAGAAGGTAGAAAAACCTATAATTATTTCAGTCCCTATTTCAACATCTTTTGAAAACCCTTTGATTTTTCCAAAAGATCAGTTAAAAAGGGTTGCAAAACCACTTGAAAAATCTTTGATTATTTTACGACAGGATCGGTCTAAAATTGATTTCCAAAATACACAGGCCAAGACCCTTGATAAAATCAATCAAATGCTTGCTGATCTTAAAAAAGAACAGCCTTCTACTAGTGCTTTAACTAGCAACAAAAAAGAAGTTGTTCCTGTTGAAACCACAAATGAGTCATCTGATAGTGATTCCTTTGCTGGTAAAGAAATTGATCTATTTGAAAGAAATTTTCAAGATTTTAATTTAAAATCTGAGATTGTCAAATTTTCTTTAAAAGGGCCCACACCAATGAGTCTGACGAAGAATTGGTACTCCAGGCCTACTCCACCTGATTTACAATTTGAAGAAAAAGTTTTTCAAACCCAATCTTCGTATTCTGTGGATAAAATTTACGAATAGAATATTGATAGATTATCTGAACAAGAGATCCTCAATACCATGAGTAAACTGTCTTTAGTTGCCAATGCTTATATTAACAATAATATCAGGCAACCTGATATTGTTATTATTTTAACAAATGATTTTTTTGGTGTGCTTTGTCATTGGTGGGATAAGCATTTCATTGATGAAACTAAAGAAACCATTCAGAACGTTGTCAAGCAAAATAATGAAGGGTTACCCATTTTTTATGAAACTATAGGGATGGCACATCCTGATGGTGATAATACTTTTATTTACACTATTATTAAACACTTTGTTAGAACTTCTTCCAACATTACTAATCATATTAGTGATCAATTGAATAATTTACGATGACGTACGATGTCTGACTACAGATGGTATCAAGATGTTTTTATCTCTATATTAATGCTTAGAGACCACAGTCATAAGCCTTACTGGAAAGAAAAATTTATTGATGGTTTACCTCGTTTATTTGCTCATAAAGTTAAGGAAAAACTTACTGATATCTTAGGATTTCTTAATTATGAAAATTACACTTATGGTGATATTTTCAGTATAATTAAGAAACTTGGTATTAGTATATGTAATGATCAAAAACTGTTTCGTGAATAGATGAAGAATAGTAAGAAAGCCAAATATGAGATGGGAACTTTTTGCGAACAATTTGGCCTTCCTCCTATTGCTCCATCCAGAAGAAAGCATAAGCATTTTCTAAACCTCATAAGGGGATAAGAAGAAAACCCCGTGATGATTTTTACAAAAAATCTTCTAAAAATCTTTTCCCAAATCCTTTCCTAAGAAAAAGAATTTTTCAAAAGGAAAATGTTATAATTGTGGCAAACTTGGACATTTTGCTGATAAATGTCCCCAAAAGCCCAATAAACTAAAAAAAAAAAGCTTAATCCGTTGAATATTGACGACAATGATCAAGAAGAATTGTTTTGACTCCTAGAAACATAGTCTTCATCATCATCTAATAACCATGAGTTTAGTTCTAATGATTCAGAATATCACTCAGAAACTAAATCTCCTGATTCTTCTGATATTAAGCTTGGTTACAACTGTAATAAATCTTGTTGCAAATTTTTGAGTAAAACAATTAATGTTTTAACCAAAACTGAAGAACAAGAAAATCTTTTGTTGACTTTGATTTCTCAAATTACAAATCCTAATCTCAAATAAGAATATCTTCATAAGCTAAAGAAGACCATGGTTCACCAAGAACTAGAAACTTCTAAGCAAAAGATTAGCTTTCAAGACACTTTGGAGAAATTTCAAAAGAAAAAATCCAAAGATGTTTCCATTAGTGATTTACAACATGAAATAAATTATATTAAAAAATAAATCATTTAATTCAAAACAGAAATCAGTAATCTAAAATCTGAAAATGATATTTTAAAGCAAGAATTTTTGTAACATCCTGGATTTTAGTGTATTTTTAATGGATGTTTTATTTAATTTATTTTGTGATTATTTGTCTTGTTTTAAATTTTGGAAGTTTTAAAATATTATTTCTTAATATTTTATGTGGTGAAAATTATTTTATGAGTTTTTAAATTTTATTTGCTGTTTTAGCTTTTAAGATGAATTTTAAGATTAATTGATTTATTTTTGGGTTTTTGATTTTTATTGTTGTATTTAAATTATTTCACTGTGTTTGGAATATTTTATTTAGTTTCGGGTTTTAATTTCATCTCCGTCGGATTTTTCGGGATCCAGCTTGAAAGACTGGATCTTCTCTTTTTTCCCTCTTCTTTTTCCTTTCTTTCCTTTTTTCTTCTTTCTTTTTCTCTCTCTCCCCGGTTCCCTCCCGCGCCCCCGACCCCCCCTCTCCCTTCTCTCTCTTCTCTCTCCTCTCTCCACCGTCGCTCACGGGTTTACTCTCGCCGCGCCGCCTCCCGGCCGCCGTGCACCTCACCGCCGGCACCATTCGCTCCCCCATGCGCCGGCGACCTCACCCCTAAAATCTCAGACCGCCCCGAGCCGCCGTTAGCCGCCGTGAGCCAGTTGAACCCGCGGTGGGTTTTTCCTCCTTCCGTCGCCGTCCGGCCGCCATTGGCCACCAACTTTCTACCACTTCATCACCGGCCCAATACCAAACTTTTCCACCCAAACCCGGCCCCGATCCGTCGCCGGAGCCGGTCGAACGAACACCAAACCCGATTCGGGTATTCCGGCCAAAAACCGTCCAATTCCGCCGCCATTCTCGGCAAACCACCACCACCATTAGATTCACCACCTTCCATAGGCCCTACCCTATAAATTTCGAATCTCTGTTTGAAACCGTGAAAAATTCCCATTTCACTGCATTTCGGTCAGTGTTTTTACACTGTGCGAATTTTCAGCTTTGGTGATTTCCAGTGCCTCGGAACCTTCGTAAAAGTGTTTTAAAGCGCTGTAAGTATTTCCTAAACATTTCTTTGAGATTTAATTATATTTATGCAATTAACTGCTTTTATTTATATATTGTATTCTGGTTGGTTTCCGGACTGAGTCCGAGGAGTTCGGGGGTGGTTGGATTGATCGGAGTAATTGTTGTGTTTGATTATTGTGATCTGGTTGTGAATTGGAGATTGGATTATTTGTGGATTTATTAATTGTTGGAAATTGAATCATTTGTGGATTGATTAATTGTGGATATTCTGGATTTGTTGGTATTGTGATCTTTGAGGGTTGATCATGGATTTTGTGGTTTCATTGCATATTGCACACATGGCATGTTTGTAAATAGAAAACTGGGTTTTCGTGTATTGCATTCATGTTCATGTGGTTTTCATGTGTTGACTGGATTTGTGGGTGCGTGTGTATCACGACCCCAAGCCGAGATGGGGTATTATCTCGGTGGAGCTCCTCTGGTCACTCGGGAGCGCAATATACTGAGTGATGTCCCCTGGGTTGTCGCCGGGCGACAACGGGATCGGACGTTGGACGTGCCGACTCCGTGGCCCTTCTGCTGGCGGGGGCTAGAGGATGACCTGGCCACGAACGCACTGGGTGCGGAACTGGGCATCTCTCGTAAAGTAGCCAGGACGTGCGGATGGTCCATAGGGGAGACCATGGTGCATATGGTTAATTGGTTAATTGGTTAATTGGATTAACTGGAAAAGAGCTGTTTTCTGGAAAAATAGCGTGAGTTGATTTTGTGCAACATTTTCTGGGAAAATGATGGAAATGTTTTTGTGTGCCATTTTCTGGGAAAATGGTGGAAATGGATTTTTCTGAGAATGATTTTAAGCCAAATGAGATTTTTGGCGTGTGTTGTATTTTTTTCATGTTGCATCATTGGGCATGCATGGTTAATTGTTAGAGTATGGTTTTATCTCTGGGCATGGTTAGGTTATAACTTACCTGCGGTACCATTTCATGGTACTGCAGACTTTGTTGATGATGCAGATGCAGAGCCTGAGGACCTGGCTCTGCCGGAGGAGTGATCTGGGATCACTCATGCTGTAGTTTTATTTTCAGTCTTGTATTTTCTTTTAAGGGACTTGGCTTTGTTTTAAGGTATTTGTATTTCAGAAATCTGTATTAATTAAAATTCTGGTACTAGTAGACTTTATTACCTTCCGCTGTGTTTTTAATTGTGCACTGTTTATTTGTTGCACACACTGACACTTGTCGTTGGGATGCGTGACCGGTTGTCATCATCCCGGGTGTCTCGATTTCCGTGTTGGTCCGTACATGGAAGTCGGGGGCGCCACAATTTTTATGTTTTAAAATTGACAAACAACTTGATCAAGACATTCCTTCTGTTAATCCGCAAGTAAATGAATCTGATTCAAGCCAGAAAGACAATGCTGCTAAAAACCAGATTTGTTTGATTCGTCATATTATTCCTCCCAAATGGATTTCTAGAGTTACAATTATTGTTTGTCATGAATTTCAATTTCCTGTTATTGCTATGATTGCTTCCAGATCGGATATGAATTGTATCCAAGAAGGATTAATACTATAACACCCCGCTCTTCAATAAAGACATTTTAGAATTTTCGGAGAGCCAGTGTGCTACTACTGGACTTGACTAAAACTTTTCCTTTTAATAATGAGCCAGATGCAAAAGATTCCATAAATAAAATAAAATTTAATTAATACTTAGAATCTAACATAAAGTCTGCAGAAGCACTTATTTAAAAAATACGGAAGTCTCATGTGCTTATCAAAATAATTTACTTAAATCTTAAACCATAAAACTATGATAGCAAAATCTGTCTAGGCCTCTGCCTCGCCTCCCGGAGTCAAGTCCTGTCCTGCAGTCTCATCCTCGTATTGTCATCACCTGGGGTGGTTTAAAAACAAGAAAACAACCTAAAATGAGTCGAATACTCAATAAGTACACATCATACAGTAAACATAATAAACATAAGGTTTCTTGAAAAAAACGTGCATACTCATAAATACATACATAAATAACATGAACATGCACATGAGCTTATCTTTCACTTGTTATAGGCCAATACCCACTGTTGACCCCCGTGAGTTAGGGTTAGCGAATCTAAATAGATTCCGATTCCGCACGTGGCCGCGGGTTGTGGAATCCATACATAAGGAAGATATACTGGGTGCACTACCAGCATATACGACCTAGGAATGCAATATGCCCATAACATAGGTACCGTCTTCATATCATAACATAGGCCGTTACATATTTTATCATTCATATTTCATCATAATCATACTTACATACCTGTCAAATCATAGATTTCAAAAGAAATCACATTCATACTTGTCATATCATATCATAGATTTCAAAGAAATCACATTCTTTCATAACATGTCATGATGCATGACTTCTCACATAAAATTATGATTTTTCATAAATACTTTAAATGCTTAAATCTTCACATAAAATCATACATGGCTTTTCATAAATTATTTTAATGCATAATTCTCACATAAAATCATAACTTTTCATAAATCTTTTAAATGCATAACTCCTTTCATAAAAATCATGAATTTTCATAAATAACTTTATGGATAATTTTATCATATAAAATCATGGATTTTCATATTTTTATCATGACTTGGGTACGTAAAAAGGGGCTTCCAATGGAGGGTATGCATGCATAATATTTTATAAAAGGCATGTCGTTTACCGTACATACGTGTAAGGGTATGATCATGTTACTTACCTTGCAGCGCTAATCCACTATTTTCCGCATGTAATCGATCACCTATACAATGAGCGTGTAATATCCGTAAATATTCCAATCGAACCCGTATTTAATTATTTAACTGTAAAATGCTAAAATTATCCTATTTTAATTCTTCAATACTTAAAATTCTCCTAATCCCTAAAACACTATCATCTCCCTAAATTCATCGACAATTAATTGATATTCACTTATTCTAATTTTAACACAAATATATTTAAGAAACAAGCCTATCCCCCTTAAGAAATATAATCTTCACTCTAGTAAAAATATTATCAAGTCCAAAATAATTTAGAGTCTGAAGATAATCTAATAATATACATGTTTATCTTCATGATAATATTAAAAACAACCCAATCTCTAAGTAAGATCCCAATATGCCCACTTAGTCTCATTACGTTAAAACAATATGCATATGTATATATATATACATGTATATATGTCCCTTTACGTCCAACACAAATTATTTTCATTTGTAAGTCTTAAAAAGGACAAGGCATTTTTGTAATTAACTAACCAACCTAAAACTTATTCTACATTGCATGCATGCGGGATACGACTTACGTGAGAGACAAAGGGCAGGGGGGCTAACCGAGAGCTAGGCGTGAGGCTGGGTTGCACTCGACGGTGGCACTCCGGCGGCTAGACGATCATTATGCAACTGAGGGTGATGAGAGAGAGACAACATGATGAGTCGAAAGTGAGACAGAGAGTGAGAGAGACGAGAGGGAAGAAACACGGCGTGAGGGAGAGGGAGAACCTACTGTGAAGCCGTGAGAGGCTTGCAACGGACTGGGGATGCCGAACAGCCCTTGATGGCGGTTTCCATGGGCTCTCTACGTGGAGGAACTCTCGGTGAGGGTGGAGTGCAGTGGCTCACGCTGGGGGCGAACGTGCTCTGTTTTGGGGGGTGAAAAACAGGGGATGCTCGCTTCTTATATATATTGCTTGTTTTCGTTTGGCTGGGCAGTGGGCTCACGGTTTTGCTTCGGGTGGCGAGGTTACAGGATGATATGAAAGCTGTGGGCTGCGGGGAGGCCGAGAATGAAATTTCGTGGGTCTGGTGGCTTAGGGAGATGGAGGCTGGGCGGTTTCCATTCGGCTAAGAGCACACGGGCGTGGGTTTGTTTTTGTGATGGTGCGATCGTGCAACTATTTTGCTGGCGAGGTCTAACGTCGTGGGTGGTTTGTAGGTCTTATTTCCATGGTGTTGCTTAGGCTGGGAAGGAGGCATGGAGGAGTTTCAGGTGGTTTCCGTGTGGGTGGTCAGCTGGAAGCCTGAGGGATGGCTGCAGTGTTTCGGAAGAAGTAAGGCCTACGAGTTGACAGCTTGTGGCTTTAAGCTTTTTGTTGTGTGTATTTCAGGAGGTCTCGAGTGAAATTTATAGGTGAGGAGAAGAGGAAACGTGGTTTATAGGGAGTTTCAGTTGAGTTTGGAGTTGGGAGTTTGTTTCCAATTGAGAAACTAACACTAGGAAACTAATTGGATGACGATAAGTGAACGTAGATAGAGAGGTTTGAAGCGTGAGTGGTGATAGGATGCAATCAGCCGAGTTTACCAAAAATGGTTTTATCTAGAATTTTATTCAAACGGGAAGTCTAAGAATACACCTACTGAATAGGAGAAGAAATAATAAACACTATTTAGAAACCTATCTTAAAATATATCTCACCTTAAAAATTTTAATCCTACTTCGTCCATAAAATTTTAACCGAAAAAAAATAATTCAATTATCGAACCCCATAAAATATTTGCAATTATCCTTAATAATATCAAGTCGGGTCATTACAAATACCTAGTAAATATTTTGAAAAATCTACTGAACAATTATTTTCGGCAAATGGATCTTAGATGAAGATTAATTATGAGCTCAACACTGCTCATGTTTGCTAAGATAACGTCTATTTTAAAATTCCTTCTGTTTTAGTCAGAAACATGTCTGACAAAGTGATTTTAGGAATTTCATTTATTTCATCTTTATATCCTTTTTTGTCTGACAAAGATGGTATTACTATTGATCCTTTTAGATAAAAAGTTAAATTTAAATTTGCTTCTAGATTTGAGATTGATACGGATAAGAGTTTGAAATCTTTGCTTTCAGCAAAAGCTAAGCATTTGAATTTCCTCCAACAGGAAATCAAATACAAAAAGATTTCAGAACAATTATCCAATACTTTTCAACAATCTAAAATTGATGATTTTAACGAACATTTAATTTCTGATGTTTGTTCTAATTTACTAAATGCTTTTTGGTATAGGAAAAAACATGTTGTTACTCTTCCTTATATCAAAGATTTTAATGAAAAGAATATTCCAACCAAAGCCCAACCTATTCAAATGAATAGTGAGACTTTGAAATTTTGCAAAAAAGAAATCACTGATTTGCTTAAAAAAAATCATGCGGTATATTAAGTCTCCCTGGTCTTGTGCTGCTTTTTATATTTAGAAAAATGCAGAGATTGAGAGAGGAACTCCCCACCTAGTTATTAAATACAAACGCTTTATCAAAGTCGTAGAATGGATTAGGTACCCAATCCCCAACAAAAGCGACTTCATTCATAGGTTGAGTGATGCTGTTATCTTCTCCAAATTTGACCTAAAGTCAGGATTTAAACCTAAATAGATGAGTCAGATAGGTATAAAACTGCTTTTACTACCCCTTTTGGTCACTATGAGTGGAATGTGATGCCTTTTGGTCTCAAAAATGTTCCTAATGAATTCCACATCAAGAATGATATTTTCAATTCTTTTATCCATTTCACTATTTTCTACATTGATGATGTTCTCATATTTTCCAAATCTATTGATGAATACTGAAAATATTTAAATCCGTTTCTAGACATCATTAGATTGAATGGTCTTGTTATTTCTGCTAAGAAAATTAAATTGTTCCAAACCAAGATTCGATTCCTTGGTTATGACATTTCTGAAGGCAAAATTAGACCTATTAGTTGGGCTATTGATTTTGCTGACAAATTCCCTGATGTCATTACTGACAAAACCCAGTTGCAGAGATTCCTTGACTCTCTCAACTACGTTGTCGATTTCTACCATAATCTGATAAAACAATGTAAACCATTGTTCCAAAGGTTACATACTAATCCTCCCCCCTAGTTTGAAGTTCATACTAATCTTGTTAAACAAATCAAGACACATGTCAAAACTCTTCCGTGTTTTGATATTCCTACTTCTGATACATTTAAAATTGTTGAGATAGATGTTTCAGACATTGGTTATGGTGGCATTCTGAAATAACTTGTTTCACTAGACTCATCTGAACAAATAGTTCGCTTCCATTCTGGAGTTTGAAATTCTGCTCAAAATAATTATAGTACTATTAAAAAGGAAATATTATCTATAGTACTATGTATTTCCAAATTTCAAAGTGATTTACTTAATAAGAAATTCTTATTACGCATTGATTTCAAAAGTGCTAAATATGTTTTAGAAAAAGATGTTGAAAACATTGCATCAAAACACAGTTTTGCCTGATGGCAAGCTACATTAAGTGTTTTTTTTTATGTTAAATATATTAAAGGATCTAATAATTCCATCCCTGATTTCTTACCGGTGAATTCTTGTAGACACCCAACCATGAGCAAGAAAAAAGGCAAAGAAAAACAGATAGCTGCTCCAACCCTATTTCTGATAAGAAACTTATAAAAAATGAACCTGCTTCACCCATTGAAATTGCCAATAGGTTCACCACCCTTGGCAAAGTAATTCAACCTAATTCATTTGCTTCAACCGTCTTAACCCCATATGATCCATACACTAAAGCCATTGTTTCAAAATCCACTTCAACCTCTACTACTCAGTATTTGCTTCCAAAATTCAAAACTGAGTACATTCGAAAACTTTATTCTTTTAATCTATTTTACATAGAACCTAATCGATTTATGTATATAGATTCCTTTAAAATTGCTTCATCCTATTTCCCCATTGGATTTCACTGGATCCTAAAAAATTCCACAAAAACACTCCAATTTTATTCTAGTGTTTTAATCAAAACTGATTCAATTGTCATAAAACCCATTTATGACAAGATTGATAAATAAAAACTAATTTACCACAGTGCCTATATTCTCCGAGTTATACTGAAGAAGAATGAGGCACTACCTCTTTACTTCAAAAAGACTTGCTACTTCTGAAATTTCTTACAACTATTATGACTATATTGATGCTTGGTCCAGATTTTTTTTGTTCCAAGTCCCTGATATGAGTCATTCATGATTCTTTAATTTTGACAAAAAATTGAAAGGAACACTTCCTCTCTAGTTTCTCAAATGGTGGAACCAATTTGGACCTATTCCTGAAAATTTCCCTGACATGCTCTTAAGAGCATTCAAATGCTTTACCAATGCTGTTGTTTTTAAATTGTACAGACATATGGCCAAATTCCCTTACTCTCTCCATTTCTGCAGATGGTACAAAATTCCTTGGATCATGAAATGGAATTATGAAAGGAATGACGATATCCCAGTCTGATACTGCTTTACAAAATGGTGGGATAGGTTCCCCTATACCCAGAATATCATTGATTATGTGATAAGGGACTTCTCACAGACTGCCCCAAATCTGTAAAATAAAGAAGAATTCCCTGCAATCACTTATGGTTCTCTTACTCCAACTGAAAATCCCCAAATCCAAGCCCCTACTTTACCGACTACCTCACAAAAAGGAAAAGCAACTACTTCTTCGAATAAATCCTCAAAGACCAAAAAGAAGAGTGATGTTCTTGGAGGCCTTACTAAAAAGGATTTAATTCACTTACTAAAAAAGTCTTTAGAAAATGATAATTTTGATAAGTCAGAAGCATTATCTGAAGCCTCAGTTGCTGATCCTTACAGCAATATTTTCTGACATGATTCTAAAGGAACCCCTAGGTTATCAGAAAATGAATGATCCACCGACACTAGAAGACAAAGGAAACAAGAATGACTAGTCCCTTTATCAAGATTCCTATCACTTTATGTCAATAGCAAAGGCTCCCGAAAATTAAGCTGAAGACATAATAATGATACTACTTTCACGTGAAAAAACAATAATATTTACTGTTCACTCATGACTTTTCTGCTTTTACTGTTTTACTTTAATCATTGTAAACAGGAACTCCTTGCTTATAAAAGGAGAACCTGATAAACGAGAGGGGCAGGCTTAATTCTAACACCTTCCTCCTTTCTTCTGATTAATCTTCCCTCTCTTCTACCCCCTCTCTTCTACCACACCCACTTACTCTTCTTAAGTTTAAACTTGTAATTTTATCAAGCTTATATTTCAATGCAAATTGCTATTTTTGCATCATCAATTTATTTTTTGTATTTTGCATACATGCATATGGTCGGTTTCACCGCCTGCTCTTAACTAGACATATTCTTATTCTATCCTTATTTCTTATTCTACTTATTTGGCTATTCGGCTATTCTACTATCTTTTTGGTATTAGAGCCAAGTTTAAGAATATGTCATTAAAGACGATGCCATATTATTGTCCGAACTCTATTTGTAACACCGCGGTTAATTAACCCTTGATTAATCCTTAAGTACTCTAGATTAGGTTTTTAATTGTGGGTTAATTACTTACATTAAGGTTCATAGTGAAATTAGCGTTAATCATGTTGATTAGTGTAAATAAGCTAAGGATTAGAGAGGCAAGCCTATTAGTAAATTTTGATGAGGCTTTTTAGGACCTTAGAGCATTCATGAGCCAAGCCCAAGAAAAACCTTTAACCAAGCCTTAAGGAATTCAAGACTAGTTATGGCCTAACTATAAGGAAGGTATAAGGCTTTTGGGCCAAATTTGATATAGAATTGTAACATACCAATCGTAGCTTTGGGGGTATTTAGGTAAATCGATTATTATTATTATTATTATTATTATTATTATTATTATTATTATTATTATTGTTATTATTATTATTATTATTATTATTATTATTATTATTATTACTATTACTATTTCTATGGTTATCATTTTCTAGTATTCTACTATGATCCGAACTGTGAATTAACCGGTAGAGTCCCTCTATTTTTTTTCCTATTTTGTATGACCATCCTTATCCTCTAGTTGAATAAACTCCAATTAAATTGGAAAAAAAAAAAACAACCCAGTTCACGTTCGGCTTCTCCACCCCGCACGTCTCCACTCACACTCACATGCACATGCACATCACGTACGCCTCTTGTATCGATCTCTTAGTGTTTGTATCCTCGTAGGATTAGGTCTTCTATGTGCAGCCAACTTCCTTCTCCCCCTTGCCTATAAAAGCAAACTGAGACCTCCTGTAAAACACACACAAACCTCACCATCAAAACCAGTTTTCTGGAGTGTAAACCGAGAGGCCACATAGTAGTGCAACCCGAGTCCTCCTGTTGCCAACCCGTGAGCTCCACTCATCGGCATCACCGTTGCCCAACAAGCCACGACCACCACCTTACTGAAGTCGTCACCCAGCCCTCAAAAATCACACCAGAAAAAAATACTCTGTTTTACTGCACCGAAACAGGGGAAGTGTATTCCCCACCGTAAGCCTCTCTCGGCCCAGCCACTACCGACCACCCTGGGTCACCGGACCACCACCACGAAGCCAGAAACTGCTAACCAACCTAACCCCGGTGTAGCCACTTCATCCCGGTAAACCCAAGACCGTCGCTGCCCTTCTCCTTTCTATCGGTGGCTTTTAGCTACACCGAACTCTCTCTTCCTCTCTCGGCTTCGCACCACTGCAGAGAAACTTCCAGCTGCGTCGCCTCACTTCCAGCCACCTTGAGCCACCGTCCAGTCCATCCCCTATCGCACACCCCTCCTTCGGTGAGCCTCTGTTCTCTCGCACAGCACTATTTCTTCTCTCGTACAAACACATTGCTCTATCCTGAATGTTTAAATCTCCTGAACCATTGAATTACAACGGGCCGGGCCCTAGGCCTAAGTATGCTGGGCTTATTTTCACTTATGTTTTATTTCTATTATGGGCCAAGTTGTAATTTTTTAAATCTAGTGATTTTTTAAATGAACTTGTATTTTAAATTTGGATTTGATCTTATATTATTGTTTTAGTAATTTTTGTTGGGCTTAAGTTTAAATGATGATAGGTTGAACTTAATACTTTAAGTTGTGTTTAATTTTATTAAATAAGTATATTAATCATAGACTTTTCTTTATAATAAAGTGTTGAAGGAAACTGAAAATATTTTAATATACTATCAAGCCCAATATTTTGTTAATATTCTTTTATATATTTAATAAAAGCTTAATAATAATTTATTGTGTTATACTTTAAATAAAATACAGAAATATGTTAAGAGTACTTAAATAATATTGATAATTATTATATTTCTTATAAGATTAAATAATTATGTTAAGAAAGTAAATCTATTTTAAGAATTTAGATTTTTATGACTTATTTTAAAATAGCCCAAGTGTTTTACTAAGTTATCATATGTTATTAGTACTTTTTAAGTAATTTAAGATATTAAGATTTATTGTTTATAGCGATAAGCATAATGTTTATTTAACTATTTTCTGGATTATGAATTTTAATATTAGGATACGAGTTCTTAGACAAGTTTAGTGACATTTAAATATTGTGTATAGATGACGAGTTACGACTTGAGATTCAAGAAGAAGCGCAACAAGGTAAGTTATTTGATCACGAAATTATGATCATCACAATCAGCTTATATTTGAGTATTATTCAAGCCAATTCATTGATAGCCTTTGTTTATGTACCACTCATGTCATATGCAAACATTTCATCCAGCATAACATACGATCATGTCATTCCGCATCATGTTCAGATTCAGAAATTATAATTATGTATGTATTATGTCATGCATCTCATGGTCATAAGACACGTAAGCTATCTTAAGTCAAGTGCAAGATAAGATCAGATCAGTTAATCAGATGGCCATTCAGATGCATGGTACCAATGCAGTTCAGTTTCAGGGTGGATGTACAAGCCACGGACTCAAGCATGGTCCACCATAGTATGCCAGAATACTATCAGCGGCTCCCCTCGTGGCCACGGGACGTGGGGCCGGTGCACAACCTTGCACACAGGGTTAAATGTGTTGGCCAGTCAGTTCATTCAGTTAAATCAGATCAGTCAGTTAAATTAGTTCAGTCAGTTCAGTTAAATCAGTCATTTAATTCAGATAAATCAGTCATGCATAAACATCAGCATGATCAGTCATGAATTTTAAGTTCTCAGCATGAAAAACTTTTATGAAAACCTTACATTTAGTATGTTAACGTTGTGATGGATTTCTTACTGAGTATTCGACTCATTTTAGTTTGTTTTCATGTTTTTAACCACCCAGGTGAGGATGATGATTACGAGCAGACAGGCCAGGATTAAAAGGAGCATTTATTTTTAATTTCAGACCTTTTAGAATAAATTTATTTTATTGCTTTACGACACGACTTTTTATTCAGTTTATTCATTTAATTTTTTGAAGACATTTTTATCAGACAAAGTTTTATGAAATAAATTCTAAATCATTTTGTTTTATTATTTAATATGTGATCTCTTGTCGGGTTTATTTTATGAAAAATACACTTCTAGCCTACGGGAAGGGAGTGTTACAAGAATTGACCCATGACCCAATTAGGCCAAATCAAATCTTTTCGAGCCCAATTTAGTGGATCTTGAGGTTTTCTTTTTAACTCTACAAATTTGTAAAATAAGACTATCTCATTCAAGTCCAAGAGCCCCTAAACCATGAGCCCATACATTTGGCCCTTTTAAGTCCACATGATTCAAAACCATGTTTGGGCTCATTTCACCATTCAAGACCAAAAGTTCAATACACCATACAATTGGTTTCCTTAAACCCAAATCACACTCAAAGTACCCAAATTAATTTTTGAAAATTGGCTAAGGCCATTAACCATCATACTTGAGGTTAGTGCACTTTAATCCATGCTTGGAAACTTAATCATGCTTAATCTTTTCTTAAACTTTTTAATTCAAATTTTTTTTGAATTAATAATACCTTAAACCTTGACTAAGACACTATTAATGACCTAGCTAAACCATCCCACATGTCATTATGAAAAATTTCATAACATGCCCAAACCATGCTTCAATCGGTTTTGTGCATTGCCCTTTGAAATGCTTGGACTGCTTTGCCCTTGGGCCCAACATTTTTGTGGTTTATCCTCAAGGTTATTATGGTCCTAAAACACCTCATGAGACCCTCCCAAACTCAGTTTGAGCCTTGGAAGAAATTGGTTGCATCAACCAACTCAAAGAACCAAACCGGGTGCACCTTGGTCTAGTTTGTGTAGGAACCACTTGGATTGAATTTAAACCAGCCTTCTGCCATGGTTTGCACCACCACCCCATGCCACCTCCTTCTACACCCAATAAAAAAGAAGTCCCATGACCATCATGAAGGATTTTGACTCATTTTTGCTGCCCAAAATCATCCAAAACCGAACTGATTTTCTGCCACCACAAAACCACCTCCATCTACCTGTTTTCAAGGGTTGTTTGATGGTTTTTCTGCCACCCAAATGATACCCCACGACCATACCTACCTTCTAGGATCAATGTAACAACTGTGTAGAGAAAATAATGGTGGTTTTAGGCCACTATTCCCCCTGCACAAGCTGACCTAAGCTCATACAAGCAAATCTGAAAATTTTCTAGATTTGAGCACCGCCCAATTCACCCAATCACCAAACACCCAAGCCAACGCCCCTCACCCTTTGGCCTCCTATAAATACTTCCCTTCCCTTCTCATTTCACTCAAACCACAGCTCCAAGCATCCTCTTGAGCCTCAAGAGCATTTCCCCCTCTTAGAGATTAAAAGAGTACAAACCAAGTGAGTTTTGGTGAGTTATTGAGTGTTCTTATGTAAGGCAGTCTAGAGTGCTTGGAAGGCCATGAAATTTGTAATTTTTCTTCCTTTTGATCTTATCTAGAATTTCAAGCTTTGTTTCCAAGTGTTGGTATGAAATTTAGTTGAGTTTTGAGAAGGTTATGATGCTTAATGCAAAACCAGGTCAATTAAAGGAAGGTTTGAATGATTGAATGTTTTAAAATAGAAATTTTGCTATGGCATGTAGTGAGCATGATTTTATATGATCTATAATTATCCTAACATGATTATGGAAGGTTAAATTTGTAGTTAGAAGCATGCCATGATAGGTTTTAAATCTATCTTGTTTTGATCTTCAAGCATGAATCGGTTTTAAGCATATTGGTGATTGAGGATTTCTTAACTTTGATTAAGTGTTGGGATGAACTTTATTACTCAAGGATTGTGCTTAATAATATCCCTAAAGATGTTAGTGACCATTTGTGATTAAATAAAATCTCATATGCATGCATTCATAGGGATCAATAGTTGAAAATACACATAGGCATCAACTAGAATGCATGCCATGGGTTGGAACTAATTGGACAAGTTTCACTTTGAATTTTTAAAATCCAAGGGCATAGATGATTTTAAAATGCCAAAAATATATAGTCCATAAAATTTGGTTAAATTTGGGACTCGTTTGCAATTAGTGAAAATTCTAGGGCTTAAATGGTAATTTTTGAAAGACTAGAGATATTCTTGTAAATACCCAATTTTTGAAACCTTTGATTTTGAACCTATTCATAAGAGTATTAACCCTAACTTAGTATACACATGATTTACGTAGCTATGATGCTAGTTTCAAATTTCTCAGGAAGTTAGTAAGTTGGCCTCTAACTTACACCTTGATAGATTATTTATGAATTATTGATAAATGCTCATTCCATACTTCAATTATCATTTTTAGCAAAAATTATCATTTTATATGATACATTGAGTGCATACGTACATAACATGTGAAAGTTTTATTATTTTTGCATATTACATTTAAAAATGTCATTTTTATATGAAATTTACTACATACGCACAAGTCATGAGAAACATTTTCCAAAACATAGCATGAAAATTATTTTGTCACAACCCCAAAGGCCAGGATGGGGAATTATCCTGGTGGAACTCCTCTATCCACTTTGGAGTGTTTAATAATGGAGTGGTAACCCTTGGGTTGATGAAGAACAGTCAAAGGCTTCGAATTGGTTCTTTTTAAAGAACATCGGAGCAAAGTCAATATGTTATGACACCTAATACTGATGGGTGTACACATTATGAATTTTATGATGTTATGTTATATTTACCAATGTATTGAGAACGAGTCTATAGAGAACATAGTTTCAACGTGAGTTGTACTATGGTCACCGGTAGGTACTCATAGTGCATATGGGGAACTGTGACATTACCACACGTTATGTTATTAATTAAGATAATAATGAAAGTTTATGATAAAATTTTTATGAAAAAGTTATGTTTTCTCAAAAATGAAGACGAAATTATTTACTGAGTAAAAATCCGTGTCTCCATATTTTTAAAAGATGTTGAGGAATCTGGATAGGAGACATGCATACTGATTTTCTACATCTCATGCATTGTATATTTATCATTTTTCATGATTGATTTATCTTTGTGCCAGTTAGTTGTTTAACTTACTGAGATTTCGAGTAAATCTCACCCTTTTATGGGACCACTATCATTCCATTCAGAATGATAGAAGTTGTGTCAGGATTCGACCAGGACGGGACTGATGGAGCACTGGATCCGCATGTTTGGGGAGGAGTCAGATTTTTTAAAGAATCTAGATTTTATGTTGATATTTATAGCTCGAGTCCTTCAGGCTATAGATCGCATAAAGAGAATAATATGACTTTGTATATAAGTCTATGCTACATTAGTATTTTGAACATGATAATTTTCTAATGAATTTGGGATGTTTTTTAGTTATTGTAGCATATCTTACATTTTAAACTTTTATTTCTGCTGCGATTATTACATACTGCTAGTTGCATACTAGGATGCATTGCATATTGACTGCCATGAATGGGGGTATGTAACCTTGTGTTGCATGTCCCGATGCTCTAAGTCTCTATTCCATCCCAAACGGGGATTGGGGGCGTCTCACTATTAGAAGCATCATCTATTTCCTAATGTCTTGATGCCATTCTCTTTAAAGCAGAATAAGAGTCAATTATAAAGTATCATCTATCAATATATATATATATATATATATATATATATATATATATATACTTTCAAAATAAGACTTTATTGAAAAACTCCCTCACTTAAGGCGGGGGAATACCGTGGAAACAAACCAACTAACATAAACCCAAGATGTCAAAACAAAGAAATATAAGGCAGAGAGAGAGACAGAGAGAGAGAGACCTCTCAATGAATATATGGCAAACCCAATCTCTCCAACCGCAAAATTCCCTTCAACTCTTTGTGGACCAAGTCATAATTTTCAAACAAAACTCTACAACCACCCTCACCACTTTTGGCAAAAAAATCGGCTACCATATTTCCTTCCCTAAATTAATGAGAAATAAAGAAAAAAATCCTATTAGAAGCCTTAAGAAACTCTACCCAAAAATCCCAGAAATACCAAACTGTGCATCTTCAAGCGCTAACCCAATCAACCACAATTTTGGAATCACTTTCAATATCAACATACAAAAAACCCAAAATTTTGCATAACTTCACCCCTTCTGTAAATGCCCTAAGCTTGGCTTCATTATTGGTACCATGACCAAAATGTTTAGAGAAAGCATACCTGAACCTGCCATGGCTATCTCGAATAACTCCCCCTCCACTATACTCCCCGGATTTCCCCTACAACTTCCATCAATGTTTAGTTTAACCCTTCCATCATTCGGTTTACTCCAAGAAACCAATTGAGGACACCAAAAAAATCTCACCAGACCGTAAACATCCAGTGCATGAAAAATCACTTCATCTGTAGAAGATGCCGCACCTCCATTTTTCAATCTTTCCGAAATAATTCTTAGCCAAACCTTCACCGCCATCCATACACAATCAGAAGAAATCCTTCTACCCTCCATGCGCGCCTTGCACCTATGGATCCATAGCCTCCAAGTTATCACACAAGGCAAAATGCCAATTAGAAGACCTCGCTTGGAAGATCTTTTCAAAAAGGAGAACCAATGAGAGACCCTAGTCCACCATGAAGCATGTCGTAAATTCGAAACACCCAAAGCCTACTCTGCAAGACCCCACACGTGTTTCACAAATTCATTGGAGCTCAACACATAGTCCCTCGTTTCACTATATCCTGAGATACAACAATTACATTTGGAAGCAAGAGGTATTCCCAAAGAAATGATATTCTCATCCATCGGCAAGCAGTTGAATTTGGCCTTCCATACACATACTGACATCTTCTTTGGTAATAGCTTGTGCCAAATCCAATTCATACCTTGCATTGTAGGACCTTTAACTCTGATTAACTCCCATGCACTTGTAGATGAAAAGCTGCAATATCTACTCAGCATCCACACTAGAATGTCATCACCCTTTCAACCCGTAACAATGCTTTGACAAATCTCAACTACCTTAACAGCTCCTACTAATTCCACCAACTTGTCATTATCCCAAGAATTTTCAACCCACAGATCTTTAATGCAAAGCTTATGATTAATCATCGAATGTGCATGTTGACTAAGTGGACTGCAAGATAGCCAACGATCATGCCAAAACGATGCATTTCCTACCTTCACCTTCAACTTGACATTATCTAGACTTCAAGCATAACACCCAAGATGGATCTCCAAAAACAAGAACCAGCAGAGTTCGAAATACTCAACGCCACATGCCCTTTCTTTAAATATTTTGCACGAAAAAACTGAGTCCATAAATTCTCAATGGACAATAGCCACCACACGAACTTCATATGAAGCACTCGTTGCACCTCTAAGGAATCTCTCAAGCTCAAACCCCTTTCTCCTGTTGGTCTACAAAGGTTCCCCCAAGCTCTCCACTTCTGCTTATGTCTACCATTCAACCCACCCCAAAAGAATGAAACCAAAATAGAATTAATCTTTTGATTCACAGCTTTCGGAATGTTAAGAACAAGAAGGAAATGCATAGACATACTCGACAAAATATTTCTCTGAAGAATAAGGCAGCCACCTTGTGAAAGTAACTTAAATTTCCAATCCGCCACTTTATTCCTAATTTTAGCCACTAAGGTTCCAAATCCTGAATTGTAAGTCTTTCCACAATGTTATGCTAAAAATATCTACAAGGGCACAAAATCGTAACAAGTGGTAAAGTGTTTTAAAGAAAACGGATGTTGAACCCACATAGATTAATTATGCTATTAAGTACTAAAATTTACTAAATTAATTACTATTTGAAAAACCAAAACTTAAAGAATAGATTATCTAAATTAAACTGAAGAAAAGAACATTAAAATCTAGATTTTTAAAGATAATAAGAATAGATCTAGAATATTTGATTTCACTTAGCATATCCCACACAATTTATTCTTCCTTATTATAGAATTGCAATTATCCCAAGTTGATAATAAAAATCTTTTAATTATTCAATATTTTCTCTCAAAAAATACTAAAAATATCTCCAATTAATAACTTCTTGAAAATTACATTAATCGCGGTAAAGTATCTCTACTTTTGTTCAACTAATGGTGCTTAATCCTATAACTATAATCACAAATCACCTCTCAGTCTCATTGTGATTCAATAGACCAAATAATAATTAGCTAGAAAATTGCAAGCATTATGAACAAGGAATAAACACTCAATTATGATAATATTAAAAATAAAATAACTTAAATTATAAATTGTGTGTTCAAGGCTAGGCTACATCAAAACTCTAGAAAATAAAATTAACTCATAATAAAACTGAAAGGAAAAAAGAATAGAACTAGTGTTCTTCATTGGAGTCGATTGATGAAGCATGTTGCTCTTACCTCTACTCTCCAGATTTGCCTCCTCGAAAGAAACTTAAAGAATAAACTTTGGACTATTGGCCTCTAAAACTTAGACTCTCCCCCCTTAATTTCATGCTAATGATATGCTTATATAGGGTATAAAAGAAACCCTAATATTTTCATAATTTCTGCCTAAAAAATGCCTAACTTTTTGGACTTAAATTGGCAGCCTTGTACGCGCTCCAAGAGTCAAAATTTAGAAATTATTATTAGATACAAAGTTGTAGCACTTTAAGATAAATTCCTAACCCATCTAGGTTGTCTCCAAGTGTATTCCAAACTTGGACATCTTGTGGAGTCCTTCAATGATTTCTTTCTCTTTTTTTTTTCTTGATTAAAATTACTTTCAAATCCTTTGATAGTTTTTGCCTACAATGTCGTTTAGTTTGGACTTTTAAGTTGATCAGTTAGATTAGTCGACCAAAGAAATCACCCAAAGCCTTGTCGCCAAGTCTTCTCGCTTAAGAGGCAAAAGAACTCGCTCATCGCCTAACTCTTGTCACCAATTCTGATCGCCATTGAGTCTTCTCGGCTAAATCTCCTCAGCTCTCTTCAGATCTCATTGCCTCTCTTCAATCTGGATCCATAGTTTCTTCTTTTGTACCAAAATGCTCTCTTTTCACACTAAATCTTCTCATTCCTTCAAATCCAAGAAAATAAAGATGTAGAAATAAAATAAAATCAATAGTATTGAAGGAAAACTGACACATTTCATAAATAAAAGTATAATAAAAATCACTTAAAATTCAAAATGATCAAATGCACTCAAACTTAAGCTTTGCTCGCCCTCTAGTAAAGAAAAAGAGAAAGAAAATTAAAACAAGCATTGGTTTGATTCATAAAATTTATAGCCTCAAAGAATGCCTAAAGTCTATAATTTAAATAAATCATTCACGATCAATCAAATCCCAAAAGTTAATTCAAAACTCAATTTCACCGCATTATCCATCCTCACATTCATGCATACCTATCATTCTCACTTCATCATTAGCTCTCTGGATAATTTTATGCAAATAAGTAAATAAATAATGGATCAATAAAAACTCCATAGGCTTGCTTTCCAAATCACTCTCCACTAATGTAGAACATAAACTATTACTAGGGACCAATAGGTCTTTATTAAGAAGAGGGGGTTGCAGTGCCTTCTTTCTCCTTAGAGAGAACGAGTAAGGCTCTAGTGCCTTTGAGTTTTATCAAAGGTGTCAAGTCTCACCTCCAGTGAGCTTTGGTTTTATTTTCAGTTTTTTCAAGAGATTACGGCGGTACTGGGTATGGGATGACTATGGAGGCTAAAGAGTTAGCTAAACACTGGGAGAGATTACGCCTCTCCACAGAAGAAAACTCATGTTTTCACGTCAAACAGGAGAGTCTAAAAGAAGAGGACAGACATGGCAAACACTGCATTGTTGGGAGAGTCCTATCGGAGAAGATAGTGAATGGTGAAGCTTTTAGGACCACTATGTCCCAAGTTTGGAGGCTGGTGGGATGGATACGATTCAAGGAGCTAGGAGATCAGTGCTTCCTAATAGAATTCCAGAATGTAGCAAATAAGGAAAAAGACCTTAGTGGGAGGCCTTGGTTTTTTGACAGAAACCTATTCACGATACTTGAAGTGGATGAGACGGTCGCTATCAATGCATTACACTTTGGCTTTGAACCATTTTGGGTTCAGATCCACAACTTACCATTGGCTACCATGACAGAAGAGATAGGAGGAAGGTTCGCCGAGTCCATTGGCCATGTCATAAGGATAGAGGCAAAAGCAGATGGACGTGCATGGGGAAGGTTTCTCAAGGCAAGGATTGCGGTTGATATACACAAACCCTTGTTGAGAGGCAAATGGATGATGGTTAACAACAGACAGCATTGGATATCGTTTAAATACGAGAGAGTCCAACAGTTCTGCTTCCACTGTGGGGTACTCTTTCACAAAGGTAAGAACTGTTCTAGGCAGAGTATCAAAAACCAGGATGAAGAACAACTACCACAGCAGTTCGGACCATGGCTTAGAGCTCAACCGAGGAATTCAAATATTTTTGACAGCCGGAAGTATGGTGGCATAGGGGGAGGACGGCAACAACACAACAGTGAGCAAGGCGTCGGGGAAAGCCTTAGCAAGGAGGAATCCAGACCAAGGAATGACGTGGAAGTCACTAAGGAAAAGCTAGGTTGTCAGGAGGAGGATGCAGTAAACAAACAGCTTAAATTCGATCGAGGTGGTCAAGCACAAAAAGAGACTGAAAAAGACTTGGTCAAAAGCTGTCTTACCGGCTGTAGTAATGGACATCCCACTCACTCACAAGTGGAGAATATACTAACAGGGAAAAAACAGCATGCGTATAAGGATTGGATGATACCGCTAGAGAATGTTGGGGTGATACATGACAATCTGGGTATTAGCTCGAAAATGGAACTTGACAGCAATATTGAACCAATATTTTCAGCAACTCAGACACCCCAAGCCCACCTGGAGTCAATTCACGAGGGGGGATTTACCAAGGAGGAGGGAGCACTAGGTAAGAGTCACCAAACATCAAAGCGACAAGCTACCCCACCAATTCTCTATAGTACAAATGAGTTGGGAAAGAAGGCAGCAGTAGGAAAAGGAACAAAGGAAATCAAAAACAAGAAGTGGAAAAGACAAGCTCGAACTAAGAGTGATCACACAAAAACAAATATAGAGTGTCTGGATGATATCTCAAATAACCAGCTAAGAACAGTGAGGGCGAGAGGCTGCAAGAGGAGATACAGTGAAAATGGTCCTGCACCGAAGAGAGCAAAAGATAATTATGGCAACAAAAAAAACTACCTACCAATGGTAGAGGCTGGTCTCCAGCCCTGCCAAGAACAATGAGTCTTTTAGTGTGGAACTGTCGGGGGCTTGGGAACCCCCGGTCAGTTAGAATCCTTAGCAAGCTAACTAAGGAAAAGTGCCCCAAGCTAGTTTTCCTTGTGGAAACTAAATGTAATAAAAAAAGAATGGAGGAGGTTAGACGTACCTTGAAGATGGATGGATGTTTTACAGTGGAATGTGTGGGACTGAGTGGGGGAATAGCTATACTGTGGAAGGAGGAGTGGAATGTTCAAGTGATCAACTATACTAAATGGCATGTAAGTGTCATGGTGCAGGAAGCAGAAAATGAGCAGCCGTGGCAGTTCACAGGCTTTTATGGTCATCCGGATACTGTAAAAAGGAACATCAGCTGGCAATTACTTAGACAACTCAAACCCCCCAATCCCACAGCATGGCTGTGTGCAGGAGATTTTAACGAGATACTCCACCAAAAGGAAAAAGTAGGTGCAGCAACAAGACCATACAAGCAAATAGAGGCTTTCAGGCAGGCTGTGGAGTTTTGTGGAATTCAGGATCTACACTATAAAGGACCAAAGTTCACGTGGGCAAATAATAGGAGTGGAGCTAGCTTTACTAAAGAAAGAATTGATCGAGCCATGGTTAACCAGGAATGGAATACAAGGTTCAGGGTTGCCTGCTGCAATGTACTACCAGCTATAAAGTCCGACCACTCTCCCCTCCACATCTCTAAGCAAACCTCAAAAATTGGGAAGTACAGAAGGAAAGCATCCTTCAGGTATGAGGTGGCATGGGAAGCAAGAGAAGATAGCAGTGAGGCAGTGAGAGAAGCATGGAAGAAAGACAACCTGATAGTTGGGGAAGCAAAATCAATGAGGTTAAAACTCGAAGCTTGCAAAAGGGGATTGATGAATTGGCAACAAAGTACCAGTCAAACAAACCACAGAGTATTAACTCAGCATCCAGACAGAATTAGTCAGCTCCAAAACCAAGGGGTGGGGGATCATATAACAACCATGCAGAAGCTACAGAAGGAGGTTGAGAATGCATTACTAGCAGATGATCTCAAGTGGCGTCAGAGGGCAAAACAGCACTGGTGTAAACATGGCGATAAGGACACAAAGTTCTTCCATGCACATGCAACCCAAAGAAGAAAGAATAATTGGATTAAATGTGTAGAGGATCAACAAGGTCAAAACGTCACTGACCAGGAAGAAGTTGGGAGGATATTTACTAATTTCTTCTCCTCCTTATTCACTAGCTCCACACCAACTCAAATGGAGGAATGCTTAGCAGCAATGGACACTAAGCTGGATGAGAACATGAAAGAATGGCTCCTGAATCCCTTCTCTGAAGATGAAGTCAAGGTAGCTACCTTCCAAATGAACCCACTAGGCTCGCCTGGACCTGATGGATTCCCTGCACACTTCTATCAAAAACACTGGGAGGTAGTGGGGAAAGATGTCTGTAAGTATGCTCTTCAGGTGCTCAACCGAGGGGGATCCTTAAATGAGGTAAATGATACTCATATATTCCTCATACCAAAAATCAAGAACCCAACGAAAGTCACTGAATATAGACCCACCTGTGTGCTCAGCATTCTAGCTTTGTATGAAAAGGCATCGGGTCAGGTACTGAATAAAGAGAAGTCTTCAGCTTTTTTCAGCAAAAATACAAAGCAAGGAACTCAAAACCAACTCTTGAAGCTGACAGGTATTAAGTCATCAGGTGCTTTTGATAAATACTTGGGCCTACCCGCACTGGTGGGAAGAGGTAAAATTGCAGCCTTCCATTCATTGTTGGACAGGACATGGACTAGAGTGACAAACTGGAAAACAAAGCTTCTCTCGACTGCAGGAAAGGAAGTACTACTAAAAACAGTTCTTCAAGCCATTCCTGTTTATACTATGGGTATGTTCTTGATACCAAGATCCATTACCACAAAGCTGAACCAGATGCTCAGGAAATGCAGATTGGTAAACGTGAGTGACCTCATTGATCCACAACTGAAAACATGGAAGGTACCACTCATTAGGACCCTCTTCTCTACGCAGGATAGTGAAGCAATCCAAGCAGTCCTGATTAGCCTGAGTGGAAGAGAAGACAGGCTAGTATGGCAACATACTCATAACAATATATACACGGTCAAGAGTGGATATCACCTCAACAGAGAAACAGAAAGAGCTAAGGAAGGTGAGACATCTAGCAGAAATAGGGATCAAAGCACATGGAAACACCTTTGGAAACTGAAGGTACCTCCAGCTACAAGGATGTTCCTATGGAGAGCCTGCAACGAGGCCTTACCAACTTTTGCTAATCTCAGTAGGAGGAAAGTAACAAAGAAAAGCTTATGCAGGATCTGTGGTCAAGAACCTGAAACTTCAGGCCATGCTTTATGGGGGTGTATTAATGCCCAAGATGTTTGGAACCAAGGAGGGAAAATGGTGCAAAAAATGTCAGTTCACAATGAGCTTTTCCTAGTCATTTGGAAAGAACTTGTGCATAGACTGGAACCTGAAGACCTTGCGGAGGTGGCAGCCGTTCTAAGAGGCATATGGACTAGAAGGAATGAATTTATCTACCAGGAGAAATTCAAACATCCCATGTTAATGTAGCAACAGGCAAGAGCAGAATGCATACACTACAAGGAGGCAACCAAGGATGCACGTGAACCGAGAGTAGTGGGCAATGGAGCTCCTACAAAATGGTCCAGACCTGAGGCTAACCAAGTAAAGGTCAACTGGGATGCAGCGATCAGAACAGAGGAGGGACGAATTGGCATAGGAGTCATTGCAAGAAACCATCTTGGTCAAGTTTTAGGCACAATGCGAGCTGTCTGGAAACTGCGAGGTAGTTCACATGACGCTGAAGCATATGGACTGCTACTAGCATCGGTTTTCTGCAGAGACCTTAGATTGGAGCATATCTGTCTTGAAGGTGACTCGAAACAAGTGGTGGATCAACTCCAAAGCCTGGTCATGGATTGGAGTCTAGGAGGATGTCTCATTGAAGATGCGAGACAAGTGCTGAAGGCAGTGGCTAGTTGGACAATCCTACATGCATATAGAGAGGCAAACATGGCAGCTCATCAATTAGCAAAAGAGGCGCTTAACTGTGATGAAGATATAATAGACCTCGGAACATGTCCAACATGTGTACTAGCTATAGTTGAAACAGATAGTTCATCGGTTGAGTGATATAAGTCTGTTGTAGAGGATTGATGTAATCTCTATGCTTTTGTTTTAATGAGATCAGATTCTATTAAAAAAAAAATAGGTCTTTATTAAGCTTGTGATGTAAGACTAGGGTGAGGGCTATAATGGAAAGGTAGGATTCAAAGCAAAAAAACTTAAGTTTGAACACCAACAGAACAAATAGAAGATTCTCACTTCTAACACAAACATCTCTTCTCAATCATTGTGAATCTTTCAACATACATCTCTTTATTATACTTTCAAGTATCTCTCTCTTTACCCCTCTATTCGGTAGGTTAGACATTTTTTTTCTTTTTTGACAATAACCCATACCCTTTTTACTATCTTTGTATATGACTCTTGTCGGCCATACAGTAGACGAGTTGATTTTTCACACCTCCAAACTTATGATTTTGATAATATGGCTATAATTAACTTTACTTGTAAACTTTCTACTTCTCTTGCCTTTCACACTAGTTTAATCACTCTAGCGTGGATAAGGGAGTTTCACTAGAATAATTCATCATCCTAGCAATCAGGTCTCGATAAAAATAAGACTCCAAATGCTTGAAAATATTTCTTCAACGCATTTAACACGGCATGACATGTAAATTGTTCGTGTGACAGATGATATGACATATCATGACATGTAACAGATAATCATGGATGGTAACAAATGACATGGCATGGCATGGCATATTATAACAACTTTAATAATTATAAATGATAAGAATATGACAACAATAGTCTTACCACCTTGCATGCATAAATACACTGGGAGTAAATTAGATACTAACTCACAGTGATTATGCGTAACATAAAATGAGCGTAAAGGTCTTGAGCTAAAATGGGATATTTGTAAAGGTTAAAATATCTCATTAAATACTTAGAAGCATAAACAATTACTGACTTATGACTAAATTGCAAATTTACTCCTATACTTGTGGGAAGCTACAATTTTGCATATTAACTCCAGATCTTACCAAAATTTATATTCCTCGCATAAATTTTGTCCTGAAACCAAATTCCAATAAATAAAAACAATTAAAACAATACACAAATAGGAGAAACAAAAACATACACCTCACTTTTCCATAAGTTTTAATAGCACGACAGGACCATAACTACGGGTTATAGGTTCAAGGTCTCAAGGACCCACTAAAAATATGAAAGAAGAAGCTGGGGCCACCACATAGTAGTAGAGTATTCAATATAACTATATAAGTTATAGTCTTTCAATGAGTACATATGATCATTATATCAATCATATATTGTAACACCCCGCTCCCCAATAAAGACATTTTAGAATTTTCAGGGAGCCACTGTGCTACTACTGAACTTGACTAAAACTTTTTCTTTTAATAACGAGCCAGATGCAAAAGATTCCATAAATAAAATAAAAATTTAATTAATACTTAAAATCCAACATAGAGTCTGCAGAAGCACTTATTTAAAAAAATACGGAAGTCTCATGTGCTTATCAAAATAATTTACTTAAATCTTAAACCATGAAACTAAGATAGCAAAATCTGTCTAGGCCTCCGCCTCGCCTCCCGGGGTCAAGTCCTGTCCTGCAGTCTCATCCTCGTAAATTTCATCACCGGGGATGGTTTAAAAACATGAAAACAAACTAAAATGAGTCGAATACTCAATAAGCACACATCATACAGTAAACATAATAAACATAAGGTTTCTTGAAAAACGTGCATACTCATAAATACATACGTAAATAATATGAATATGAACATGAGCTTATCTTTCACTTGTCATAGGCCGTTACCCACTGTTGACCCCCGTGAGTTAGGGTTAGTAAATCTAAATAGATTTCGATTCCGCCCGTGGCCGCGGGTTGTGGAATCCATACATAAGGAAGACATACTGGGTGCACTACTAGCATGTACGACCTGGCAATGCAATATGTCCATAACATAGGTACCGTTTTCATATCATAACATAGGCCGTTACGTATCTTATCATTCATATTTCATCATAATCATACTCGCATACTTGTCATATCATAGATTTCAAAAGACATCACATACATACTTGTCATATCTTGTCGCATGACACGTGTGTTTAGATTTTAAATGAAATCGCCTTCTTTCATAACATGTCGTGATGCATGACTTCTCACATAAAATCATGATTTTTCATAAATATTTTAATGCATACATCTTCACATAAAATCATGCATGGCTTTTCATAAATTATTTTAATGCATAACTCTCACATAAAATCATAACTTTTCATAAATCTTTTGATGCATAATTTCTTTCATAAAATCATGAATTTTCATAAATAATTTGATGTATAATTATTTACATAAAATCATAAATTTTCATATTTTTATCATGTCTTGGGTACGCAAAAAGGGGCTTCCAATAGAGGGCATACATGCATAATATTTTTTTTTATAAGAGACATGACGTTTACAGTACATACGTGTAAGGGTATGATCATGCTACTTACCTTGCAGCGCTAATCCACTATTTTTCGCATGTAATCGATCACCTATACAATAAGCGTGCCATTTCAGTAAATTTTCCAATCAAACACGAGCTAAAATATTTAACCCTGAAATGCTAACATTGACCTATTTTAATTCCTTAATTCTCATTATCCCCAAAAATATTACTTCTCAAATACCTCGATATTCTCTTAAAAGAAATTCCTAACTAATTAAACTCTAACTTAAAATATTAAACCCAATCAAAATCACTAAACCATTACTGAAACATAATGAAATCAAATCTAATTTAAAATTACAAATATATCACAATGTTCTATGTCTAATTAACTTCAAGTTTTAGCCCACAAAGGAATTAGCCCGTTAGATTAAAACAAGGCCCAAAACACTTTTTAAACCATAAGCTAAACAACTAAGCCCACCATTCATAGGGCCCAAGGCCCGCTTGTGAACTCGTGGTAATTTAACATTCAGAAGATGCAAAGGAGAGGTGCTGTGTAACGGACGTGCAGTGCATACGAGAGAACAACCGAGGCTCACCGAGGGGCCACGTGACGGGGCTGGGCTGGAAGTGAAGGCGGCTCAGCTGGAAGTTTCTCTGTAATGGTGCGATGCCGAGAGGGAGGGAGAGAGAGAGAGAGAGAGTGAACACAGTGAGAAAAAAAAAACAGAGAAGAAGTGGGATCGTTCGGCGATGGCTCATTGTGAGGAACGAGGCGGGTCTGAGGTGAAGGTAGTGTTTGCGGTAGCACGACCGAGCTTTGGTCGTGATGTGGGTGGCTTGAGAGATTGCCGTGCGTGGGAAGAACCGGTGCTCTATTTTTCGGTGCAAAAACAGAGCAGTTTTGGCTGGTTTCGGTGGTTAACTACGGGTCGTATTGCTTCCGGTGGAGGCTTGCAGTAGTTGGTTTTGCTTCGGGTGGATGTGTAAAAAGTTTTGAAGTGGGATTGGATGCAATGGCTTGCGGTTTGGGTTGGTGTGGAGAGGATATTGTGAGGCTTACGATGGGTGTATTGCGGTGAGTGGTCTGCACACAAGAGGGGCTGGTTGTACTCGGATTGGGCAGGGTAGTTGTTTCCTGGATGTGCACGTTGGGCAGAGTTGTTCCGTGATGGAGAGGGCGCAGGGGAGTTGGTTTTTCTGATGCAGCAACGCCACGGAAAGTGACGCCAAGTTGCATCTCGGTTTGGCTCGTTTGTGGCAGTGGAGTGGTGGTTGAAGAGGGTAGCAGTGGCTATAACTTGGTGGAGGGTTTGATAGAGGCTGAGCCGCAGTGTAAGCATGTTGCGAACGTACGTGCGTGGGTGGAGGCGTTGGGCTGATTTTTGGACGGTGTGAAGAACTGAGTTACGGTGCTACGGCTTGATATTTTGCAGGAAGTATGTATATATATATATATATATATATAAGTGATAAACGTGCTATGTGCAGGAGAGGAAAACATGTGTATATATATAGAGGTGGTAAATGTGCTTGCGGAGGCAACGACCGCGATAACGCCATGCATGAAGAGGTAGACGGGCAAGGAACGTGTATGTGTTTAATAGCCGGAAAGAGACGTGCATGGCTTGGAATTTATGGAAGTAAATCCGGTAGTTAGGAGTTTTATTAGGTTTTATATTATGAAAAGGAATTAAGAAGGGTAAAAGCATTTGGAGTCTTAACACTTTCGAGCGTGGACTTAATAGAATTTAAAATAATACTAATGGAGTTTAGAGATGATAATAATAATAATAATAATAATAATAATAATAATAATAATAATAGAGGCTTAACTCTAAGTTCAAATTGAAATAATCTATTCGATAAATTCTTTTATGAACTTTAACTTATTTATTGAGCCTAATAAAATTATCCGTAATTTATTCTTAAAAAAAAAAAAGATCGGGTCGGATTGTTACATATATATTATTATAATATATTTATACTAATTTCAGAATTGGAGGCACAAGTCAAATGCAAAGTCAGAGCTTCAAGTTGGAATCAGATGTCAAAGTCGGAGGTCGAAGTTGATCAAGAAACAACTCTGACTCCGACAAAAATGATACTAAAAACTCCAACTTTGGCTCTATTTTGTTGAAGCTTCGACTTCAACTATATGGAGTATTTGAGTCAAATAATAGGATTTTTGGTCGCCTTACTTGGGATCGACAATTTTATCACAATAAAATTACTTTATTTACAACTTTGATTTTACCAAAATAAACTCGATGTAAAAACCCTTATACAATGTTGGAGGTCGTATTTAGGCCCTTGGGCTTCGAGCCCATCTCTAAGGGCCAAGCCCACCCATAAGTTCCAGAAGGCCTATCATAGGCTTAAAGCTAGTAGTTCCCCAAACCAAAGGCCCGAAGCTCGAGGTAAGACATCCCTCAATCTATGAGGATAGAACCTGCATCTAGACCCGAGTAACAAAAAGGGGAACACCTTTCCGGTTAATGGGTAATCATGGAAGAAAGGCACAAGAACCATTGACTGAAGTTAATGGCCATCACACCATGCTGTTCTATAAATAGATCGATAAAGGTAAAAAACCTCTAACTAGAACTTTGAATATACATTCTATCCATATATCGTTACTAAATTAAGTATCGAAACTTACGCTGGACAGCAAGTGTTGCCCCATTCTGTGACTGCAGGACATCTGTATGGTTGGTTGTGTGAAATATGCCCTCAACAGTAGTGATCACACGGTGCATACTTGCCTGCATAAATGAATGAAATCTGACATACAAACTGCTTATAAAAATGCTAGACCTTTGAATAAGCTTGCTTCTTAGCGAGAGTGTTGAAAAGGAGAGCCTAATATTAGAAGGGAAGAAAAAGGAAGGTCACAACTTTGCAAAGGTGACCTTTGTTGTCCCTTTCAATTAAAGCCTCCTTTGTTTTCAGAAAATTTCTCAACTCATCTTATCTCATTTTATCTAATCATTATAATTTTTCTAAATTTTAATATAAAATAAAATAAATAATTCAACTTTTTTAAATTTTAAAATAAAAATAATATTAAAAAATATATTTTAACAATTTTTTATTCAATTTTTTAATTTTAATCTCAATTCATCTCATTTTATCTATGAAAATAAAAGATGTAGGTCTACTCTCCCTGCCGACTCAGTGCTTAATAATATCTAATTCGATGATTCCAACATGATTAATCATCATTGTTACTATTTTGTCGGCTAAAATGCTACAGTATTTGGTCAACTTGCCGCATACTACAGTAGTTGAAATTCACTAACAATTTAAAGATGCAGGTGAACATGATAAAATGGGTAAGCACTAGAGTTTAGAGAGAGAAGCTAGAGAGAGAAGGGCTGGAGCGATTTTATTCTTTTTTTGGAGGCTGTTTTTTTGTTCTATTTTTGGAAAGTTCGAGGATCTCGGGTTTCCTATTCTGGGTTCATACGCTCCTAGGGTTGTCGTGTTACAGCGTGTACTGCCCCTCTGATGGCTTTGCCGTCGGCGGGGAATGTCGTTCCTGGTGTTTCTCTGAATACATCTTATGCTCAGGCGGTATCAAAACAAGCAGAGTATGCATCCTTTAAGTTACCAATGCGTTATTCGGTGGATATTGATGGGGAGTTGGGCTTTGTATTCTTGGAACCAGAGATGGTGAAGGCTGCGGAAGATTTGAAGTTTGCTTTGGTGATGAAGTTCATGAGAGTCAGGCCTTCCATTGATAATATACACCTGCATGTGGTGAAAAACTGGGGTCTGTTAGAGATTCCACAAATCAGTTTCATGGATGATTTTCATATATTGATACACATGAAAAATGAACATGATTTTGTTCATGGTTGGACACGTGAAGGAAGATCTGTGGATGGGAATTCCTTTCGGCTATTCAAATGGACCAGAGATTTTGATCTTAAGAAGGAGTCTCCATTGGCTCCTTAGTGGATATTCTTACTCGGGTTGCCTATGCACTTGTATAGAAGGGATTGTCTACAAATTCTAGCAACTCGGTTTGGCCGTTTCCTTGGCACTGACAATGCTACGTTGAACAAAAGGAGGGATACGGGTGCACGTTTATGTGTAGAAGTGAATCTTCAGGAGGAACCAATCAAAGGCTTTCCGATTGTCGTCTCAGCAAACAGAACAATATGGCAGGAAGCTAGGTATGAAAAAATTGATTTTTACTACACTAAATGTTGTAGACAAGGGCACACGAACTTGGTCTGTCGTATGGGGAGAATCGGCGGAAGGCAGGAGGGGAAATAAGTAATCGTGTTCTGTTAAAAAACCAGCAAGTTTGGAAAGCAAAAATAAGTGAGAAAGAGAAAACTAGTGAGAAGGAGGGGGAACCAGTGGATGGTGCTACCTCAAGAAGTCTGGTGCAAGAAGAACATACGATGCAGGAAGAAAATCTAGAGCAAGAAGAATTACTAGTGATTGAACAAAGTTTGGTGTTGGGTGTGGATGGGGTTATGGAGAACCATGGAAAAGACATGCCAATGATACCGCAAACAGACTGCAAGGCAATTGTCATTGGGCCAACAGAATCTGCTGCAACATCAATATGTTGAAGAGTTTACAGGTGAACCAATGGCCATACAAGATTTGGGTCGTATGCAAGGAGATGATGAAGAGCGTAGTGTACTGCAGATAGAAGCTAGCAGTCCTATGGTGGAGGTGCTGGGTATGGAAGTTGTTCCGAACAGAGGTTCTTACGAGGGGGGTCAAATTGATCTGGTATCCGAAATCTTTGAGTTGGAATGTAGGACTCTTCTAGCTACTGGAAAGGATGTTGCCGTGGGGGAGGACCGAACTGTATCCATTTTAGATCTTGAGGATGACGAGGTTGCAAATGCTCTGGCTAGACAAAAAATTATAATTCAGATTTTAAGACTAAACAACCTAGCTGCAAGACAAATTCACATAAACAATCAGTGAGACAATCCCTAAGGGTTTTATCCCGACCTTCTAAACTTAATTTATGATTGATAAAATTGTGGTTTGGAATTTGCGAGGGTTAGACAGTTCCCGAAATCGTTTAAAACGTTTAGTTAAAAACTCTGGTGTGTCTATTGTTGGGATTTTGGAACCGTTTGCTAAGGATGATAAGATGCTTCATTTGGCTTATTTGATGGGGTTACCAAATTTTTGTAGTAATGCAGAGGTCAATGGTAAAATTTGGATTTTCTAGAGTGATGATTGTGCTTGGGAGTTGTTATCTATGACTAACCAAGTTATTTCAAGGATATTTTAGTTTGGTGAAGAGAAGCTCTACATATCTTTTATCTATGCTAAGTGTAATAGCAGAGAGCGTAGAGAGCTATGGCAAAGCTTAGAGTCGGTTGATTATAATGAGTCTCCTTGGCTTGTGGTAGGGGACTTTAATATTATCAGGGAAGATAGTGAAAAAGTTGGTGGTCACCCAAGGCCTATTGCGTCGATGGAAGACTTTAATAATTGTATTGATCAATGTGGATTATTGGACCTCCAAGTTGTGGGTCGCCGATCCTCGTGGTGTAATGGCCATGAGGGACATACTCGTAGCTAGGCTCATCTTGATAGAGCACTAATTAACATCCCTTTTACAAACAGGTTTCAGCCTTTTTCGAATACCTCAAACGAAAGACTTCGGATCATTGTCCTATGCTTATTCAAACGAAAAGGATGAGGTATTCATTTTGAATACCTCATCCTTTTCATTTTCAAAATATGTGGGTCTCTCATGTAGATTTTATGAGATGTGTTGAAGAAGTTTGGAAGAAGCCTACTACAGTTGTGGGTCTTTTTCGGTTGGTGAAAAAATTGAAGAAAACGAAGATTGCTTTATGAGCTTGGACTAAACAGGTATTTGGGCACATTGGGCAAACTATTAAAGAATTGGAAGAAAGATTAGAAGTTTTAGAGAGCCGGTTACAAGGTGGCTATGATTATGAAGTGGAATGTGATTTCTTGGTTACAAAACTTGAACTAGATACTTGGGAACAACGTGAAGAACTTAGGATTTCTCAATTGGCTAAAAAGAAATGGCTTTTAGAAGGAGATCAAAATACTAAATTCTTCCATGCAGTTGTTAATCAAAGGAGAAAAGCTAAAGTCATTGCAAATATGCGGCTTGAGAATGGAACTATTTTGAATTCGCCGGAACAGGTTCATGAAGGAGCTTTAAATTATTTTCAGGACTATCTTTCTAACCCTTCTATTGTTGAACAGGTGGATCTCAGTTCTCTAATTCAGAGGTCTATATCTGAGGATAATAATTTGGCTCTTACTATTGCCCCGACTGAGGCCGAGATTTTGACAACTTTGAAATCTATTTCGAAAGAGAGCTCTCCTGGACCAGATGGTTTTGGTTCGAGTTTCTATCTTAGCTGCTGGGATCTGATTAAAGAGGATGTCGTTGATGCAGCCAAGGATTTTTTTTGGGTGCTCCTTTACCTAGATGTTATACAGCTTCTTATCTGGTGTTGATTCCGAAGGTGGAGGAGCCTAAGAGTTTTGACAAGTTCCGCCTTATCAGCCTTTGCTCTGTTGTGTATAAGATTTTCTCCAAGGTTCTGGTGCACAAGATGACCCCTTTTTTATCTCAGTTAATTTCTCATGAACAATGTGCTTTTATTCCTGGCCGTAGCATCTTTGAAAATATTACTCTAGCTTAGGAATTGGTTCATTCTCTGAATAAGAAAACAAAAGGCGGAAAAACATTATAGTGAAGATTGACATGGACAAAGCCTATGATTGTGTAGACTGGCAATTTTTATTAAATGTGTTAACATCTTTTGGTTTTTCTTCTCAGGTTTGTAATCTTGTTCGAGAAGGTGTTAAGTCCCCCTGGTTCTCTATCATGATGAATGAGACTTTTAAGGGTTTCTTTCAACCGGCTCGAGATCTTAGACAAGGTGATCCCCTTTCTCCATATTTATTTATTATTATGGAGGAGGTTTTGTCATGATTACTTTGCAAGAATTTTCAAGAGGGTCGTATTGGATGTTTTTCACATCCAATGGGTGCACCTTTGGTCTCTCACTTACTTTATGTTAATGATCTTTTAGGCTGTGTTTGGACAGTGAGAAGTGTTGAGAAGTGTTGAGAAGTGTTGTGAATAGTTGTGAGTAGAAATTGAAGTAAGTTTGTGGGTCCCACTGAGAGTAGTTTGAGTTGTTTGGATGTATGAAGTATGTTGAGTTGTTGACTTTTGAATTTTGAGTTGAAAAGGTGTGGGTCCCATTAATGATTATTTTTTTTTTATTATGAAATGATGATTTTATTTATATATAATAGTGATAAATATTATAGTGATTTTATTTTTATATATAATAGTAATAAATATTATAGTGATTTTATTTTTTATTTATACATAATAATGAAAAATATTATAATGATTTTATTTTTTATTTATACATAATAGTAATAAATATTATAGTGATTTTATTTTTATATATAATAATAATAAATATTATAATGATTTTATTTTTTATTTATACATAATAGTGATAAATATTATAGTGATTTTATTTTATTTTTATATATTATAGTTGATAAATATTATAATAATTTTATTTTTATATATATAATAGTGATAAATATTATAGTGAATTTTTTTTTTCCTTTCACTTTCTCTCTCCTCTGGCCCGATTTTCTCCAAGCCGAAATGCATTTTGAGCCAGCCCGGCGCCGCTGTACGCCGCTCCTTCTCACCGCCACCACCGGCGATTCTCCCTCACGCTGGCGACTCCCTCAGCCACCACCAATCTCCCCCCCGCGCGGCAATACATCTCCTGCGGTAACCCAACCGAAATGGGTGAAACCCATTTCTCTCCACTGCAAGCCGCCGTATGCGGCCACCTAGGCCACCGTACCTCCACCACCTCACACCGGTGACCACCTCTCATAGACCCAGCCACCATGAACCTCCATCTCCCTCCTCGTTGTACACATGCAAACTATCCTCTTCCTCTCCGTCGATCACCTCTGATTTTTTGGAGAACAATGTAACCGAAATGGGCGCAAAGAGAGAGAGAGAGAGAGAGAGAGAGAGAAGTGTGCAAAGGGTGCGTAGAGAGAGGGAGGGAGAGAGAAGGGTGCGAAGAGAGAGGGGGGAGGAGAGAGTCCTAACGCCATACGAAGAGAGGGAGGGTCAGAGAAAGGTGCGAAGAGAGAGGGAGGGAGAGAGAAGTCTTTCTGGCCGTACGAGATAGGTGCATTTGGATGGAAAACACTTCTCATCCGTACGAAGTTATCTGAGAAGACTTGAGGTATGTTGACTACCCAAACACAGCCTTAGTGTTTGTGAATGGTGGTAAACGTTCGGTTCATAGACTTACTCAAACATTGGAGATTTATGAAAAGTGGTCAGGGCAATTAATCAATAAGGATAAATTGGCTTTCTTTTTCTCAAATTCCATTACTCCTGCTCGGCGCCGTAATCTCATGAGATCGACAGGTTTTGTGGAAGGCAAATTCTCAGTCACCTATTTGGGTGTCCCTCTTGTTTCTGGTCGTCTTACATCTAAACATCTGGAACCCCTCATTGAGAAGATTCAAAGAAAAATAGCAGGTTGGAAACTGAAGTTACTGTCTCAAGGTGGTAAGCTTACGCTCTTGAAACATGTGTTAGCATGTATGTCAACTCATCTTTTGGAAATTTTAAATGTGCCTATGAAGGGTTTCAAAAAACTCAACTCTTTACTGTCTACATTTTTTTGGAGTGAACTGGATGGAAAACCATAGATGAAATGGTGTGCTTGGGATAGAATCTGCAAACCGTACAAGGAAGGGGGACTTGGCATAAGAAATTTCCATGAAGTTCAAAGGTCTCTACACATGAAATTTGCTTGGAGATTGTTAACTATTGATAATCTTTGGACCAAATTTTTCCGTGCTAAATATGTGAAACATGGCCACATTTTACTTGCTGATACTATAAGAAATGCTTCCCGTTTTTGGAAGTCTGTTATGCATGTGCTTCTTGATGTGGCAGAGAATGTTATTGTGAAGGTGAAAGAGGGTGCCTCTTCCTTTTGGTTTGATCGGTGGTTGGAGAGTGGGCCTTTATGTGCCAGTAGGGAGTTTGAGCATTCTCAGATTAGAATCAAAGATATTTGGGTGGATGGTTCCTGGGATGAGAATTATCTGGTGGAACTGGTCAGATTTGATATAGTTGAGGAGATCATGAATGGTATTGTGGCTGGTAAGGTGGGCAATGACATTACTATTTGGAAACCAGAAGTTAAGGGTGATTTTACGTCGGCTTCTGCTTGGGATTTAATCCATGTGAAAGGTACTGATCATCTGGGCATGGACTGGATTTGGCATCATCTCCTCCTGAAGAAGATTTTTGTGTGCATGTGGAAAGCCCGTTTTAATGGGCTAGCACTGGATTCTCGGGTGCAATCGCTAGGCATTCAGTTGGCATTCAGGTGCAACTGCTATTCTAATGGTCACGTAGAAAGCTTAAACCATGTGCTTTGTAATGGGACTATTGCTGCGGAGGTGTGGAAGTTGGCAGCTACCACGCTGGGTATTAATAATGTCTATGGTCTTTCGTGGTGGTCGACTGTGATGTAGTGGTTTAATGTCTCAAAGAAGTCGAGTCACAGAGGGATTCTTATTGGTCTCATTCCGTCAATCATCACCTGGCGTCTTACGTCGTTACAAGGCTCGCATGGATAATTCAACTGAATCGGCGTATACTGTTTGGTTGGCTGTGAAAGTCTGGATTCGGAATATTTCTTCTCTGATGGTGAAACACTAGCCTATCTCGGCTAGGGATGAGTCTATTCTTCGGGCTCTTGAAGTGTTGTATGTTGATCGAACAAGGTCTATTCCAAAGCTAGTCCATTGGCGGAAACCGGATGAAGGGTGGATTAAATTGAATGTAGATGGGTGTTGCCGTGGCAACCCGGGCAGTTGTGGGGGAGGAGGTGTCATTCAAGATATGCAAGGTAATTTCAAAGGGGCTTTTTCTTCTTCTTTTGGTCATGGCACGAACAATGAGGTTGAATTGAGGGCGTTACTTTCTGGTTTTTCCTTGTGTAAAAAGTTGGGTTTTAATAATATTAGTATTGAGAGTGACTCCACTTTGATTGTTTCTTGGTTGAGTAAGTTGTAAGTGCACGGCTTGGTACTTATGGGACTATTGGGACGACCTTTTGAGGCTTTTAAGAGATGTTCATTTCACCTTTAATCATCAGCTATGTGAAGGGAATATTGCAGCGAATTTCCTCGCTAGAAGGGGCGAGGAGGGTTATAATAATACCTACTTGGATTTTAATTTTTTGCCACGTAAGTTGAAAGGCATTCTTCGGATGGATAAGGCAGGTTTGCCTCATATTAGATGGTAATTTGTTTTGTTCGGTTTTCTTTGGTTAGGCTTGTTTAGTTTTGTATTGTTTTTGTTTTATTCTTAGGCCTGTTTAGTTTTTTGTGTTCCTTTATGTAGGCATGTTTAGTTGTTGTGTTGTTTTGGTTGTTTTATTTTGGTTGGATATAAGGGATGATTTTTAGTGTTTTATCTGTAAATCCCCTATGTCGGTCTTGTTTCCACAGTATTCTTTCTCAATAAGTGAGGGCTATTAATAAAATTAGGACGGAGTTACTATTGGACAGGTAGCCTTCGGCTCTTCTTAAAAAAAAAAAAAAAAAAAAAAAAAAAAAAAAAAAGGTGAACATGATCAACTTGGCCCATTTCTTTACAAATTTCAGCTCGGTGAATCTTGAGAAGATAAAAGATGCAGAGTTTTCTCTAAAATGGATGACAAAGATTTTCTTTCAGTCTTTGTTTATAATTAATTTTCTGTTGCACGACGTGAAATGCAATTGGTTGTTGTGGAAAAGATTACCATCGACCAAAAAAAGAAAAAAGTTAACTTTATTATAATTTTTTTAAATGTCTAAAGAGGAACATGCTGAGGCAACTACTAGTCAACAATCTACGTTTAGATTCCTTTTTGGAATTTTCTTATCCTTAAACCCATGTGCATAGGTTTGTTTCACATTCATCTTTTCTACTATTTATGCTTTTAGGAATAACACCTATATTTAAGATTTCCGTCCATCTTATTATCAAAAAACACGTGGCAGGGTGTGTGACTTCCACATGGAGAAGTATTTTTTATTACTTTAAAAAAAGCAATTATAAATTCCTTTTAAAAAAAAAAAAACATAAAAAGAAAAAAGTCGTCCATTAATTCAAAACTTGAGATAACACGAAAGCTCTTTCTTAAAAAATGTTGCACAATGAGCAAATTTCAAACAAACCCAAGACATAAGGGGTTATTGACAAAAAAAAAGTTTGTATTCTTTATTCCAAAATGAGTACTAGTGGTGGATGCAAATATTATTGGAACTCTAGATCTGGTCACAAAAACTTTTTAATTTTTTTTGCATGAAAGATAGATGTTATTTATTTATTTATTTATTTTTATAAACAATCAACTTTCATTTAAAATCAAACAATTACAAACATTTATCAAGTCAAATGGCTTGAAAAAGGTAGATGTTATTAAGTTAACATATTTTGTGACATTAATTACAAATATAAGCTAGAGGGTCCCAATGTTAGGTAAAAGAAGCTTGGTGCTCTTTTCCCACAATCTCATTAATTACAGCCCTTTCATTTTCCTTTTTCCCAACATTTTCTCTTTGTGTTTCCATCTCTTTTCTCTTTGAGAAATTTTATTATCAAGCATTTTGCAGAATACATACAGTAAAATGTTTACATACTGACTTGAGAATAAAATAATTCATTACTATTTATTATTATTAGGGGTGTACAAATAAACCGGGACCGGCTCTCTTAGTTTTAAAACTGGCCAGTACTGGTCGGTTCTAGTTCTATATTTTTTAGAATTGGACGAGACCAATTTGATATATTATAGATTTTAAATTAATTTTTTTAATATTATATATATAAGATTTTTTATATTATATATAATAATATAAATTATAATTATATGTAAGATAGTGTCATTATAATTTATAACATAAAAATTTAATATTAAACATGAATATTTATTTGATCATATGCTTTAAATATAAAATTTATATATTAATAAAAATTTATAGACTAATAAATTCTCAATATATTCTTTTTAATAAGTACATTAGTAAATTAGTAATACTAATATACATTAGTATATAATGTATATTAATAACAATTTACATTTGATGGCCTAATACTAATGGTCTAATAGTATATTACTATTAGCAATATACTTTAAGTCTATATATAAATTACTACATAATTATATATGAAATAATGATATAGTAGTATTAGTATATTAATACTATCACTATCAATGATATATAGTATGCTATTAGTAGTTTTTTATTGCAGATTTTTCTTTTCAGTTTTTATAGCATTTATAGCAGAGTTTTTTTATTTCATTTTCTATAAAGCAGATTTTTTGCAGCATTTACATAATAGATTTTCCTATATAGCAGATTTTATAAACAGTATTTTTATAGCATATTTTTAATAAAATAGATTTTTTTTAAAGCAGTTTTTTTCCCCCAATAAATAGATTTTTTTAATGAAAATTTGTCTTTTTATTAAAACTGAAAAATCAGATCAAACAGGACCAGAACCGATAAAATAGAAGTATCAGTATAGGAGAATAACTAGTGCGTAATCGATTTTTGAAAATGTAAAATCAATGCATACCGATTCAGTCTTATATTTTATCAAAAATTAAATCGAATCAGGCTGATTACACCCATAATTATTACATTGTAAGTGCAAATGGTCATGCACACAATTAGTCTACATATTCGTTAGAAAACTCTTCACGTAACCATTTAAATAAATTTATCAAGTTTTTTCTTCATTATAACTATGAAGATTCACCAATATCCGTTTTAACTTTTTTAGTAAAATATAATTAATTTTTCGTAGAAAAATAAGTGATGCGTCAATTTTTATATTACAAACCACACCATTACGTCCTTTGGAAGACAAGAAAAGTCAAGCCATCAAAACCAAAAATAAAAAGAACCAATGTACACCTGCTTTCTTGGAAATGGCAAGTAAACTGAACAAACGATGGTTTGCAAGTCGCTTAATGCTTTCTTCTATCTTTTTCTTCTTGTGTTCCTCTCCTGTATATTGCTATGCTGGAGATACTCTTAAGCATGGCCAGTCTATTGTTTTCAACGAAACTCTTGTCTCCGCTGGGGAAAAGTTTGAACTGAGATTCTTTACCACTACCATTAACGCCACAGGCCCCCAAAGTTTCGTTGGAATATTCTATCATCAACGGGATCTAGATTCAGCTGTATGGGTTGCCAACCGGGACAACCCATTGCCTTGGAATTTCACTGGTGTTTTTGGAATTGCAGAAGATGGAAACCTCAAGGTATTGGACACCGCCGGGAAAGAATATTGGTCTACAGGTCTTGAAGAGAATTCCTCCACTACAAATCGAGCTGTGAAGCTCATGGATTCTGGAAACCTGGTATTAAGCGACGATGATCACATGGAGACGAGTCTGTGGGAGAGCTTCAAAAGTCCAACCGATACTTTTCTTCCAGGCATGAAGATGGATGACAAACTGACATTAACTTCATGGAAAGGCAAAGATGACCCTCGAAGTGGGCTATACACGTTTAAGCTAGATCAACAAAGAGAGGGCCAATATGTTGTCATAAAAAATCAATTCTACTGGAAAAGTCAAGGGATGGTAAGAGGTAAGTTCCCGAGCTTGGATGACATAATTCCTCCTGCCATAGCCGACCTGTTATCGAATTTCAGCAAGAGCGTCATACCTGACAATAAATCTGAATTTCTGAAAAACAGAACAAAACAGCTGCCGACTAGTCGAAGTTTAGATTTCTCAAGGCTGGTAATGAATAACAATGGGCAGTTACAGTATCTGACCTGGAATGAGTCAAAACGCATTTGGTCTTTAATATGGTCGAAACCGGAAGACGAATGTGGCATTTATAACTATTGTGGGAAATTTGGGAGCTGCAACATTAACAATTGGCCTTTATTATGCAAATGTTTGCCGGGTTTCAAGCCTATTAACCCTGTTGATTATTGGGAGTCGAGAGATTTTTCTGGTGGCTGCACCAGAAATTCGGCATCAACTTATTTCGATATATTCTTGAGCTTAAAGATGATGAAAGTGAGCGACCCAGATTTAGATTCCAAGGTAGCAAATGAAACAGAATGTGAAACGAAATGTCTTGAAACTGGCCAGTGCGTCGCTTATTTATATCAGGAAGCTGAAACCATCAAGCGAAGAGGTGATACTTCTGTTAGTGACAACATCTGCTGGATTTGGAGTGATCATATAGATAATCTTCAAGAGGAGTATCCGAACCAGGATCGTAACCTCTTTGTTCGCGTTGCAAAAGCTGACATAGGTAATCCTTTTAAAAATGTCAGAATATTATGGAGTTGATTCAATAGCTGAATTGTACCAATAGGCATTGATTTGGCCAATGTATTATAGCTACTTTTCTAAAAAAAAGAGTATAGAAAAGGAAAAGGAAGTGAGAAACAACTCTGTCTCTCACCTCCAAAATCTTTAATTTTGTTAGGCAGTCTGAAAACTCTGCATAGCAGATCTGTAACATGTATTATTACGGGAGAATAATTTTGGGTACTGAGAATATTAGGTATTTTTAAAATATTTTAGTATTATTTATTATTTTATTATTATTTTTTACTTAGTTTTTATTATTATTTATTACTATTCAATATTTTATCATTATTTTTTTATTACTAATCATAAAATATCTGAAAATACCTCATTATCCAAACTCACAACTTTTAGTGTATATTTTCTATTTTTAACTTTATACTCTTGCAGAATCAACTGCAAGGACTTGTGAGCCTTGTGGCACGTATACGATCCCTTATCCCTTGAGCACGGGACAAGATTGTGGTGACCCCATTTACTTCATTTTCGACTGCCACACTTAGTCAGGCCAGGTTAGCTTCAGGGCACCCGATGGCGCCCATCGCGTTGTTGGCATCGATCCAAGTACACAAAACTTTGTCATCCAAGTCATTCAAGAATACCCTTATGCTAGAAATTCAAGAATAATTCCGTGGCTCAATGAGTCATTGCCATTTATTTCGAACGGCACTCTGGATACTAAGGTAGGCAATTCCACTGATCAATTTGAAGGCAGATTGGAGGCTTCTAGATCGCAAAGGAAAAATAAAGTCGAAGTACAGATTAGTTGGGAGCCACCAATGGAGCCAACCTGTACTTCATCCACGGACTGCAAGGATTGGCCAAATTCAACTTGCAATGCAACAAGAGAAGGAAAGCTGAGGTGCCTTTGCCATCCAAACTTCCGGTGGGATGGCTCAAATTTGAATTGTACTAAAGGTTAGGATGGCTATATGTGAGATGCCTCCGCAGATTAGACCTGTGTGATGTTATTGCCAAAGAGGAGCCTGTTCTATCGAAACTACTTTCTTGTTTAGCAATATCTATTTTTTCCATTTGATCTTGAACATCGTCACAGACCTATTCAAGAAGAGTCATTTCAATATTTTAAATATCTAAGTGAGACATGTCCACTTTCTTTCTTGTAGAAGGTGATTTTCCTAAGTCTTCAGAAGAACCTTCAAAAGATCAGCCTTCAACGAGAAAGATTCCATTGACCTTGATTGTTGCGTTACCTCTTGCATGTGTGACTGCTCTTGCTTGTATCATTATTTACATGTGGATAAGAAAGATAGCCAAGAGACAAGGTAACTCCATTCTGCAATTCACACCTTACTCCACAATAATATCATAATGAAACCACTACTAGTATGACTACGATCCGGAAATTATCATGTAAATAATATACATGTTTGTCTTCGGCACTCAGAAGTTATAAGAACTGATAAAAGAGATCGAGCACTTCGCCCATTAGACAGTGAAAGGCATGTCAAAAACTTTATAGACTCGGTTGAGCCCATAGAAGAAGATGGGGAAAACATTGAAGTACCTTTCTTCGATCTGGGAAGTATACTAGCCGCTACAAATAACTTCTCAGATACAAACAAGCTCGGACAAGGGGGCTACGGGCCTGTTTACATGGTAATCGTAGAAGCATAATTTGGCATGTTCATATATACTAGTTTCTGTTATTAGTTTATATTGGTAATTTTGTCACAGGGTACATTTCCAGAAGGTCAAAAAATTGCTGTAAAGAGGCTCTTAAGTGTATCAGGACAAGGCTTACAGGAATTTAAAACTGAGGTGATGTTGATTTCAAAACTCCAACACAGGAATCTTGTTAAACTTCGAGGATATTGCATAAAGGGAGATGAAAAGATTTTACTCTATGAGTACATGCCCAACAAAAGTTTGGACGTATTTCTATTTGGTTAGCTTCTAAACCAAACTCGTAACTTCCTGTAGTGTTTGATAAAACTGTATCTTGTTAGAGTAAAAGCTTATTTTTTTGGTGCTGCTAAAATTCTTCTCTTCAATGAAAATTGGAAACCTTGAAAGATCAAAATCTGAGCATGCTTTTGGACTGGAACATTCGCTTCAACATTATCTTGGGAATAGCTAGAGGACTTCTTTATCTTCACCAAGACTCCAGGTTGAGGATCATCCACAGAGATCTGAAAACTAGCAACATTCTTCTAGATGAGGAGATGTACCCCAAAATATCCGACTTTGGCTTGGCAAGGATTGTTGCAGGCAAAGAAACTGGGGATAACACAACCCGAGTAGCTGGAACTTAGTAAGTTTACAGTTAGTCTATGAAAGCTGATTTTCGTATAATATAACCCCAATATTCTCCAAATTCCATTTAGACAAAACTCAAGAAAGTTTCCAACTTTGTATACTGAAAATCATCCTAATGCAGTGGCTATATGTCTCCGGAGTACGCATTAGATGGACTCTTCTCGGTCAAATCCGATGTTTATAGTTTTGGTGTAGTTCTTCTTGAGGTTATAAGTGGGAAAAAGAACACAGGATTTTATCGGTCTGAAGACGCCATGAGCCTTATAGCTTATGTAAGCATGTTATAGTTTTTCACAATTTTTTTAACTTTATTTTTTACCGTCTTATTTATATCAATATCTCTTTGAAAAATGTATCAGGCATGGAGATTGTGGGTAGAAAACAAGGTGTTGGATTTAATGGACCAGAATTTGCGTGAGAGTTGCGATGTTGATCAGTTGGTGAAATGCGTTAACATTGCATTCTTATGCGTACAAGAAGACCCAAGTGACCGGCCCACCATCTCAAATATTGTTACCATGCTTGACAGTGTGACTGCGATAGTTCCAAATCCGAAACAACCAGCTTTCATTCTAAGGAGAGGCCTTTTTAGCACAGCAAGTTCTTCTAGTCGACCGGAGACACGTACAGATTTGACCATTAGTGCAGGAGGAATACAAAATGAATGATGTGGTGATTGTGTTGTGCTTATTGAGATAAATTTGTTTCACAGTATAGTTCGAAGAATTGTGTAGCACTCTGCTGTTCTGCTGTTTCTATGCAACTTACTCTGGTTTTAGCTGTATTCTTTCTGGAAATTTAGGGCTTGATTTGTGGGGTTTGATTCAAGTCCAATGTGTGAAAATAAAAAAGAACGAAATGTTCCATCAGTTTCCTGCTCTCTCTCTGTTTTCTCATTCATACAGGTGATGTAGGTGAAGAAATGTATTTTGCTGTCAGTCAGTTTTGTTAAACTACAATGTATAGCCATGAAATGAGATTTAATTTACTGCATTGTGCATGAAATAAGAAGATAAACAAGAGGATCTTTGTTCCTATTACATTCAATGACCAACTAGATAGAAGCCAGAATGGATCTTCCTTAAAAAATTTCGAAACCATCTGGATTACTCGAATTAGCTTAAAAAATTAACGAGATAGCTAAATTTGAATGCTACAAACATCCCCATGTCACACTTACTGGTATTCTTGTCAGTTTTTCTACCATGTGATGCAGATGTTTTATTATATATATGAGTTATTTTTTATTTTCTCAAATTATCACTCATTTTGTAATAAGGCTGGCCATATATCATGTTAAATAACTGCATGTAAGGCCAAGGACTCTTCGATATATACGAACATAACTTTGTACCACTTTTCATTTGGTTGTGAAGCACTTATATTCCATGTTGACAAAATGCATGTCTAATATATCGAACCTTTTCTGCAGAAGACATGGGTGTAGATCGGAATTCGACAAAGTCATGAGTTGATTTCTCTTAATCTCATTCTATCTGAGTTTATGATGTCTCTCATGTTTATGCATTGCATTGGAACATCATTTTATGCTACCTGAATTAGGGATTTCTGGCCTTTGTTTTATCAAGTCAATTTGGGGACATTTTTGTATTCTTTCATGTTTGGAATTACAATATGTGGCTTCAGGTCTTGAACAATTTTGACATCCCTAATCATTGTGCCTATTTTGAACTCACCATTCAGTGCTTTTTTTAGGATTTATTTCATAGCAGCTTTTGTAAGTTTCTTGAACATTTCTTCCTTTGCTAAGCTTTCATCATAAGATTGAAGATTTATCATTTCTCTCTCTTACCTATTTAGTAAGGGGATGCTTAAGAAATGAGATGAGATAATATGAGATGAAAATAGTTTGTGAATAGTAGTAAAATGGTTTGTGAATAGTAGTGAAATAGTTTGATTTAAGTATTTATTAGGTTTTGAAAAAAAAAAAGAGAAAAGTTGAATAAAATATTATAAAGTTAAAATATTATTAAAATATAATTTTTTAATATAATTTTTGTTTTAAGATTTGAAAAAGTTGTAATGATTAGTTTGAAAAAGTTGTAATGATTAGTTTGAAAGTATTTGTATTTGAATAATGTTTGAGAAAGAAATAAGATGAGATGAGATAAAAAATTTTCCAAACATTCCTTATAAATAACCACAAGCACATTACCCTTGCTTCCAATGCTTGTCCATTAGAAGCTCTAGTGCCATAAAAGCCAATAACATCGGCATCCTTTAATATACTTCATTTAGTCAAGTTTGGAGCCACACTTGATGCAGTGAAGGAATATCATCAGTTGCTCAATATTAAGTCTTGTTATAGCATAATTTATAATAACTTCTTTTTCTTTTTCTTTTTCTTTTCTTAGCCATGCTTTGAACGTCAACTATGTATTGCTGCCTAACTTATATGATCGATGAGGAAAAGATATTGTCCCTCTTTACTTGCTGTGTGTAGCATTTTCTAGATCTTGGTTAGATGGCATGACACCTTTATTGGCCTTTAGGCCTAAGCTGGAATTGTAGAGGGCTTGGGAACCTTCATACAATTAAAGAACTTCACATGTGGGTGAAGACAAAGTGGCCCAGAGTTGTTTTTTTAATGGAAACAAAGTGTGGAAGAAAGAGAGTGGAGGAAATAAGAAACTTAGTGGGTTTTGACAGAATTTTATGGTTGAAAGTAGGGGTCTAAGTGGGGGCCTTGCTTTTTTGTGGCATAGCTCAGATGATTTTGTTTTGGATTTTTTGTCACAGAATCATATCTCATTATCTTTGCAAAGGGAAGAAGACATGATAGACCTATTGTTGACTGGCTTTTATGGCCATCCACGACATCACAAAGGGAGGGCAGTTGGCAGCTCTTGAGGATGCTTAAGCCTAGCAATGATAGAGCCTAGATTTGTTTTAGGGATTTTAATGAAATACTGCATCAACATGAGAAAAAAGGAGCAGCTCAAAGACCTTATAGCCAAATAGAAAAATTTAGAGAGGCAGTGGGTTCTTGTGACTTGAGTGATCTTGATTATGAAGGAACAAAGTTTACTTGGAACAATGGAAGAGAGGGCCTTTAGTTTACAAAAGAAAGATTGGATAGAGCTCTTGGAAATCTAGCTTGGACCTCATTGTTTTTTGAATGTAATGTCACTAACCTAGCAGCACAGAATTCTGACCATTGTCCCCTTTTACTGGATATGAGGAATGGAAGGGAGAGAAGATGGAGTGAAAAAAGGTATAGATCAAAAGTGTTCAGATACGAGGCTAGTTGGGACCTGAGGGAGGAATGTAGTGAAATTCTTCAAACTAGCTAGAATCAGACACAAAGCTGGCATGGCTCTCTATTGAGGGGAGTCCATAACTAATTAGTGAGATGTAAGGATTCTTTGATCCAATGAAGCAAAAACTTTCTAGGAAAGCACAAGCAAGAAATTCAAAAGAAGCTCAAACAACTCTCAGAGTTACAGAATTCCAACGATGGTTTCCACATAGTGGTTGTGAAAAAGCTACAAAAGGAAGTTGATGCTCTTATGGAGGAGGAAAATGCGAGATGGAAGCAAAGGGCCAAATAAGTTTGGCTTAAAGATGGGGATAGAAACACCAAGTTTTTTCATAAAAGTTGTGACGCCCCGACTCCCGCGTACAAAAAACCTCGGGAATCGTGACGTTAGGATGATGACAACCCGATCACGCATCCCAACGACAAGTGTCAAGTGTGTGCAACAAATAAACAATGCACAATTTAAAACACAGCGGAAAGTAATAAAGTCAACCAGTACCAGAATTTTAGTTAATACAGATATCCAAAAATACAAATACCTTAAAAACAAAGCCATGTCCCAAAATAAAATACAGGTCTGATAAAAAGAACTACAACACGAGTGATCCCAGATCACTCCTCCGGCGGAGCCAGATCCTCAGGCTCGGCATCTGCATCATCAACAAAGTCTGCAGTACCATTAAATGGTACCGCAGGTAAGTTATAACCTAATCAAGTCCTGAGATAAAATCATATCTAAACAATTAACCATGCATGCACATGACTCAGTATGTGTCCGCTCCCGTTGTCGCCCGGCGACAACCCAGGGGACGTCACTCAGTATATTCCGCTCCCGAGTGACCAGAGGAGCTCTACCGAGATAATACCCCATCTCAGCTTGGGGTCGTGATACACACGCACCTACAAATCCAGTCAACACATGAAAATCCAGTTTTCAAGATAACCACATGAACATGAATGCAATACATGAAAACCCAGTTTTCAATTTACAAACATGATCATGCGTGCAATATGCAATGAACCAGATCAATCCTCACAACCAATGATCAATTCCCAAAATCACAATACAACCAAAATATCCAATATCCAAAACACATAACCAAACTCCAACAATTAATCCAACCACAATTAATCACACACAACAAATACTTCGATCAATCCATCCACCCTCGAACTCCTCGGACTCAATCCGAAACCAACTAGGATACATATATATAAAATATAGCAGTTAATTGCAAAAATATAATTAAACCTCAAAAGAATTGTTTAGGAAATACTTACAGCACTTTAAAAATATTTTACGAAGGATCCGAGACACTGGAAAACACCAATGCAGCAAAAGTCACAGTGTAAAAACACTGTAGCCGAAACACAGTGAAATTGGAATTTCACACGGGTTCAAACGAAAACTTGGAATTGATAGGGTAGAGCCTATGGAAGGTGGAGAATTTAATGGTGGTTGTGGTTGGCCGAGAATAGTGGCAGAAATGGGTGGTTTACGGTCGAAAATATCAATTCGGATGTGGAGCTCGCACGGGCGGCTCCGGCGACGGATCAGGGCCGGGAATGGGTGGAAAAGCTTGGTATTGGGCCGATGAAGATGTGTTGAAGAAATGGTGGTCGGAGGTGGCCGGACGGCGGCGGAATGGAGGAAGAACCACCGCGGGTTCGATCGGCTCGTGGAGGCTAATGGCGGCACAAGGTGGTCTGAGATTTTATGGGGGAGGTCGCCGATGGCTGAGGGACCGAACGGTGCCGGCGGTGTCGACCACCGCCGGCCGGCGGCGGTGCAGGGAGGAAGAACCCGAATGGTGTAGGTGAGGAGAGAGAGAGGCATCGGGTGAGGAGAGAGAGTGCACGCGGGAAAGAGAGAGATCCGAGAGAAAAAAAAGAAAGAAAAAGAAAAGAAAAGAAAAGAAAAGATGAGGAAAAGAAATGAGGTCTAATCCTCACAACTTTTGGGTCACAATTGATCCTCAAAATAATTATTTTTAAAAAAGTAAAATAATTAAATCAATTTAAACTTAAAACTAGTTAAAGTAAAATATTAAACTCTGACAAACACATCCTTTAAAATAAGGAGAAAATTAAATTGCAGATCACTAATTAAAATTAATCAAATGCAGTGAAATACTTTAATAAAATAATAGTAATTTTAAAATCCACAAACGAACCAATTTAAATTTTAAAAAAATCAATTTAAATTCAAAACAATAATTAACAATAAGAAAGTCCAATAAAATAATAAAATATAACATCTAAAGTATTAAAACAAGAGAATTACACAATAAATAATTAAAATAAAACTTCTTTAAAAATACACTAAAATCCGGGATGTTACAGAAGTGCAAACCTGAGAAGAAGAGTAAATGAAGTCAAGCAAGTGGTGAGGAGGGATGGAGGTTTAGCTACCTGCTTGGAGGAAATTTTTGAAACCTTTTGTTTACATTTTCAAGCATTTTTCTCATCCTCTATCCTGATAACATAGATCTGTGTTTGCCCCACATAGATAGAAGGGTGAATGAGCATATGAATAGGATGCTGACAAGGGAGTATACAACAGAGGAGGTAAAATCAACTTTGTTCAAGATGAACCCCTTGGGCTCTCTAGGTCCCGATGGCTTCTCAGCTGTGTTTTACCAAACACACTAAGATATAGTGGAAGGGGAAGTTACTCGAGCAGCTCTTGAAGTTCTTAATGCAACAAGTGACATATCCACTATAAATAACACTGACATAATGTTGATCACCAAAGTCAAAAAGCCTCATTCAGTTACTGTAACTGAGTTTCGACCTATATCCTTATGTAATGTTATATATAAGGCTATCTCTAAAGTCCTAGCAAACAGACTCAAGCTCATTTTGCCTCAACTTATTTCTCCTACCCAAAGTACATTTGTGCCTAAGAGATTAATCCTTGATAATGTGATAGTGGCTTTTGAGGCAATACGCTCAATGAATACAAAGATAAAGGGGTAGCAGGGATATATGTCCTTGAAGTTGGACATGAGCAAAACTTATGATAGAGTGAAATGAGTTTTCTTGAGAGAGGCAATGAAGAAGACGGGGTTTAATTCAAAATGGATTTCATTGGTGATGGGGTGCATCTCAACAGTGTCTTACTCCATTCTAATTAATGGTTCACCACAGCCATGGTTCCACCCAACAAGGGTCTAAGGCAGGGGGATCCCTTATCCCCTTACCTGTTCATCCTTGTCTCTGAAGTGTTGAGCTCCCTCTTAAATCATGATGCAATTTCACAGCAAATTCATGGAATCCATTTTGGTATAAGAAGCTTAAGTATAGACCACTTGTTTTTTGCAGACGACAGTGTACTATTTTGTCAAGCAAATGAAGTGGAACGGGCCAAGATAACTGAATTACTTGATCTCTATGAAGGGCCTCGAGTTAGAAACTTAACAAGAACAAGACATCAATATTTTTCAGTGCTAATATAGAACATCAAACAAGAGATCTTATTCTTGGTATGGCTAGCCTTAGAGCAACATCAAGTTATGAGAAATATCTTGGTTTACCTGCCTTCGTTTGAAGATCAAAGTATGAGGCTTTCAAGGGGATCTTGGACTGAGTTATAAGCAAAGTGAGCCATTGGATGACAAAACTACTCTCACAAACAAGGAAAGAGATCTTATTAAAGGCAGTTATCCAAGCCCTTCCCACCTACTGCATGGGGGGTTTTTAAACTTCCTCAAACACTTCTAAGAGAACTCAATAGAGTGATGAATCACTTTTGGTGGGATAAGCAACAAAATCAACACAAAGTCCATTGGGTTTCTTGGAAGCAAATGGGGAAGGCCAAATCTAAAGGAGGAATGGGTTTTTGAGATCTAGAGAGTTTTAACATCGCTTTACTAGCAAAACAAGGATGAAGGATATTATAGTAGCCCAATTCACTGGCCTCACAAGTTCTTAAATTAAAATATTTCCCTAGCGCAGATTTTCTTAAAGCAAAAGTGGGTGTAAGGCCCTCATTCATATGGAGGAGTATAGGAGTATCAGGGCTGTTAGAAACCTAGTTGAAAAGGGTTCTGTGTGGAGAATTGGTGATGGATAGAACACCCTTATATGGGCAGATTGGTGGCTTCCAACTCCTTTTGGTTATAGGGTCTAGTCTCTAACAAAAGTACTACCAGTGGATGCAAAGGTAGCGGCCCTTATAATTATCAGAAAAACAATGGGATAAGAGGTTGGTGAGAGACCTCTTTGGAAAGGAGGAAGCTGATACTATCCTAAAACTACCAATTGGTACCTTGGGTACCAAAGATAGAATGATTTGGTTACGAACAAAGAGTGGAGTATTTACAGTCAGTGCTTACTACCTCCAAAAGGAGCTGCTTTCTTTGGTTAGTGGTCAGTCATCATCAATAGCTCAAAAGGAAAAGGATTGGACTTCTTGTTGGAGGTATCAAATCCCAAATGCAGCAAAACATTTTATATGGAGAGCCTGTCTCGAGTCTTTACCTACAAGGCTAAATCTTTTCAAGAAGAAAATCTATGATATACCTTTGTGTCCTATCTGCATGAGTGAAGAAGAAACTACTATCCACATCTTGTGGAACTATCAATCTACCAGGGATGCCTGCCAAGGCTCCACTATTTTTAACAAAAGCTCTCTCAGACTAGAGAGTTTTAGTGAACTTGTTGAGGAACTGAGCCTCTGTGGTGACTAGAAATTGATGGATCTCTTTGCTACAACAGCTAGAGGCATCTGGTCTAGGAGAAATACATTTATTTTTTAGACAATTTTTACACACCCAACAACAATAGCAAAGCAAGCTAAGAAGTCCATTAATGATTTCAAAGCTGCTCAATAGAGCTCAAGGTCTCACACACCTATGATATCAAATGTGAATGCTAGTTGGAACCCTCCTCCATGAGGCACTATAAAGATCAACTGGGATGCAGCCTTGAATAAGAATAAAGACAAAGCAGGATTTGGCCTAGTAGCCCGTGACCATGAGGAAAGGGTGTTAGCCACCAAAAGAATATCAAAAGCAAGCTTATATGACTCTAAACTAGCTGAAGCTCAAGGAGCTTTGTATGCTACAGAATTGGCTACTGTCTTAGGGCATAGATCAGTAATTCTTGAGGGTGATTCAAGCCAAGTGGTAAAAGGACTGCAGTAGCAGCTGGATAGATGGGATAGGATGGGCATGATCCTCGACGACACGAGACTATTATTAACATCTTTGCCTAGTTGGAGTGTGTTGTTTGTTAAAAGAAGTTGTAATGGTTTTGCTCACAACCTTGCTAGAGCATCTTTAGACTTAGAAAAAGATGCTTCTGAACTGGTGTTTAATTCAATGTGTAATGTTCCTGATCTGGTTTTTAATCCAGTATCTTAATGAAGGTTTTATTTCAAAAAAAAAAGGAATTTGAAGGGGGATAATCAAAAGGTTTGATTCTTATGAATTGCAATTTTGCAATAAATTCATACTTGCTATACAGCAATGTAGAATATGTCCATGGAAGTAGTATAAATTTAATGTCTAAGATCCAGTAAAAGTATTCAAGTCTTGGAATATAAGCTGCATATGCATAATTTCCTTTTGCATAAATCCTTCCTAACATTTTTAATACTCCTTACCTAAAAATAAATAAATAAATTTAAAAAAAAAAAAGGAGAAAACAAAAATTCGGGTTAGAATACCTAACCCAGTCCGGGTTCTGATGTTTTAAAGAAGTTAGAAATGCAGAATAGAATTACAATCGGAAGCTCTTCACTGATAAAACAGCCGCATATGATCAAAGTTTCACAATCCCAAGGTTGGTAATAATTACAATGGGCAATTACAGGATTTGACTTGGGATGTGAATCACAATAATTGGTCTTTAACATGGTCAAAGCAAGAAGATGTATTAGAATGGATTAGAGTATAGTGGAAGTGATTTTCTTTGGGCATTAAATCTTGGGATTTGATGCAATTGTTCCATGGACTTTTCATCGTTGTTGTTTAATTGAAATCATTCTTATCGGTGGTGGGGCGTGGTACGTGATAAGACCAGAGTAATATTCACATATTTCACAACCTAAATGTTGGGATTAGAGAGAACTAAAATATTTGAGAGAGTGATTAGAACAAAGAACAAAATGGAAAAAGCTCTTTATGAGCTTCTTGTCCATGTTCCCCCTTAATAGCTAGCCCCTCATATGTTTGGCCACTTTGATGCATGTAACATTCAGCCATAATTAGACTGTACATGAAAGGCCAAAGGGTGCTCCCACTATGGGCACACCTCATTCCTACATTTTCCACTCACACATAGTGGGCAAGATCCTAGGTCTGCATCTCTCAATATGTTTTCAATTTTGTTCATACTAGCAAATAAGCTATGTGACCACTGAGAGCATTATATCAAATCTCTTTAAAGGAAGACTAACATAGCAACATCTCTAAAAGTGTCTCGTTATGACTCAACTAATTTGGTTACAAAAAATTAAGCATTCTAGTCTCTCTCAAGTCCATATGACTTAGAGCAATGTTCAATTTTCATAAAAAACATTATATACCCATAGCTACGTCACAACTCCAAGAAACAACATGACTTGAAAGCAATGAGTACAAACGCAATATTAATGTCTTATCTGTGACGCTCGCAACTCTAGGCTGGGATTCAAAAGAACTTAAAGCGTTAGGACATGCAACATAAAATTACATATTCATGTTCTTGACGGTTAAAGATACAGTGCACCTAACATGCATCTAACAATATGCAATATTCATAACTAATAATTTTTTGAACAATACAAGATAGCAGAAGTACTATATCCCAAAAACATAAATGTGCTTTACAGATTTGCATAATAATAGATATCCAAAAGGTTACAACACTTATCCAAAAAGGTCTGTAACAAAATAAGTACTGGAGGCAGCGCTCCATAAATACAGATTGGAATAAAATTACTTCACTAAATTGTTGAGCTGCTCACGCAGCTTGACTATGATGTCTAAGATTACATCCAAAAAGTGGATAACTAAAGTTATTAGTTCCTTGTCATCGCCGCCTCGCCGTAGACTAATCACCCTCCTCCAATTCTTTGGGTGTGGGTTCTCGAGATCCTAACATATAGTTTACCATTCTGAGGGGGAATGGTAGTTGGAACAACCAAGTGAGATTTATTTACTAATCTCCAAAAGTAAGCTACTAAACTACCAATAGTATACATTTGCATGCATCACAGTAAAATGGCATGGGTGCATCATGACATGAACATGAATATGCGTAACATGACTTGGCAAATAGCATGACATGTGTTTGACTTGAAAATAACTTGACTGCACATGAACATAACATGAACTTGACTTGAAAATAAAGTGACATAGACTTGATATGAGCGTGAACATGAACTTGAAAACTTGTTAACATAATACATGGTTGATTAAACATGAAGCTATGGATGCTACAAAGATCCCCTTGAGCTGTGTGCCCTTATCAATACTGCATCACATTACAGACATATACGTTAGCTGTAAGTATGTCATGATAATTGAAATGATTTAAAACTAATAAACATGAAGCTGGCACCACCAGTGATGGGTTCCTGACTTCGCTTCAATAACTAGTTACTTAGGTCTCATTTGAAGTCTCTTGGTAGTACTTTGTCAACCCAGTGAATTCCACACTAGTTTAATCACTCTGGTGTGGATAAGAGAGTTCCACTACGATAATTTTTCATCCTAGTATTTTGCTCGTGATAAAAATAAAAGACTCCAAATGCTTGAAAATATTTCCTCAATGCATGTGACATGGCATGACATGTGAAATGAATGTGTGACAGATGACGTAACATATCATGGCATGTAACAGATAATCATAGACTGTAATAAATGACATGGCATGTCGTAGTATAACAACTTATAAAAATCATAAGTGACAAGAATATGACAACAATAGTCTTACCATCTTACATGCATAAATACACTAGGAGTAAGTTAGATGCTAACTTACAATGATTGAGCATAACGCAAAATAAGCGTAAATGTCTTGAACTGGAATGAGATATTTCTAAAAGTTAAAATATCTCACTAAATAATTAGAAACATAAATAATTATTGACTTATGACTAAATTGCAAATTTACCCTTCTACTTGTGAAAAGTTACAATTTTGCCTATAAAATAAGGATTTTCCATACTAACTCTAGATCTTATCAAAATTTATATTCCTCACATAAATTTTGTTCTAAAACCAAATATCCAATAAGAAAAATTTAAAACAATACACAACTAGGAGAACTTGTCATTGGCTGATCATATATAGGCATAAAACTTGATTTTTTTTTCAATTTGACCAACCATCAGACTTCTATATGTAAACGAATTTTTGCAACACTTAAAAATCTCATTCTAGGTTTTAAAACCATGCTATGAAATCAAAAAACATATTCAATAAAAATATTAACTCATTAGATCAACAAAAATGCCAAAACACCAAGTTTAGGTAAAAAAAGACCAACTCTTGATGTTCTTGATCTATACTTTCCAAATCAACTCCACGGACTTTAGAAATCTATAATCACACTCTTAACATATTCATCATTCAAAGATAAGTGATAGGATTCTTGATTAAACAACCAAAATCATAAAAAAAAAAAGTACAACCTACATAATCAATTTGCACTAAAACATCAAAACCATGTATGACTTGCTTTTGACACAAAACAAGAACACTATATCCTTGTTTTTCATAAAATAAATCTTCAAGAAATATAATCATCTAGCTCACATTCAAGTTCTAACTTAATCTAAGTCTTAAATCTAGCATCACATGATAAAAAATTTATTAAAACATAACTCAAACTCGAGAGCCTCTAGATTTAGTCCAAAATAGACTTTGTCATGTATAAAATCATTCCATTAAAGATTTAAACTAACATTCTCCAAAAATAAACTCATAACACTTATATAAAACCCATTAGATCAAGTTTCCATAGCTAAAAACCCCAACTTCACCAAAACATAAACTATTTGGTACCATCTAGTTTCTAACTTTTTAAAATCATGCAAAACTATTTTCTAAAAATAATAACATGTAGCATATACTTTACCACTACCCAAGATTTCACCAAAAACTTCACCCAAATATCAAAGTTTCACGCAAACATCAAAATTGTCCCCATTGTGACCTTTGCATTTTCAAACCAAACTTTCACTAGTCCATACCCGTGAAAAATTACCAAACTTACACCAAAGTAAACTAGGCTAAAACAAGAATAATACTTGAAGATGGTGTAATAGAAATCAATTACACAAGGGCTAGAAATGCAAGGAAAAAAATTCCAAAAATCTGCCTTAAGAGGTGTCTCGGTTTCTCTCTAAACAAGTGATGGAAAAAAAATGCAAACTATGAAGGAAATGCATGCGACGCAAGATATATATATATATATATATATAGAGAGAGAGAGAGAGAGAGAGATGACATGGGTTGGTTGAGTGACACTTGGATGGAAGGTTGATAGCCAAGAGGTGGAGAAAACGTGGGCTGCACTCCTGTTGTTCCCTGTTGGCAAAACTGTTTGAGTGGATGGGCTAGAGTTTGGGTAGTCTTTTTTATTCCCATTAAGTGACTCTTGGAGGCTAGCACTTGAGTGGATGTCAATGATAGGCTTGGCCTTAAGAGGGGAAAGAACCTTTCTCAAGAAGCCTTGGCTTTGTGGTGGTTTTCGGTGGGTCAAAAATGGGCCAAATCGAGCTTCAATTTAGGGTATGGTTAGGGTTTCATTCAAGGTTTCAGTTGGATCAAGTCCCAAATCTAATGTTTCTTGGCCCAAAGAGTGGTTAAGGGTGGAAGAGTGTATAATTGAGTGACTAATTGTTACAACCCCTCCCTAGAGATGGAATTAACAATTTATAAAAAAATGGACTTTCTCATGTTTTTCATAACTTCAAAACTCAAAATAAGATGTTTGTAAATGCTTGCTTTCTCAAAATACATAGTCCAAACAGTTTCAGAAAACCAACCAAAAACTAAAAATTTGTTAACAAGACCCAACCCAAAGTCACTAAGCATCTGTCTCTCCTTCCTAAGTAGTGTCTTGCTCTGCAGCTCCATCTTCGTCATTACTTGGACGTTGAAAACATTAAACACAAAATTGAGCCCAATACTCAGTAAGCAGTTACACCATACAATTAAAATATCAAACATAAGTTATTCATTTATTTTGAAAAGTCATACAAGTTTAAAACATTTCAATTAAACATTCTAAATCAATTTTCACTTTCCTTTGGTTGGTACACATTATTACACCCTGTGTGTTAGAGTTTGCGATCTTTTGGACTTGATTCCTCATGTGGCTATGAGTTGGGAATCCTTCAGTCAGGATGGCACCACTGGGTGTACTATCAATGGAATCGAGTCGGCATTGTAATCTGCCCCTCTCTTTGGTACCATCATCATTTCGTTGTTGGCCATTAAATATTTTATACATAAAACCTTCTTTTCCTTTTTCTTTCCTTTTTCCATTCATAACATTTTCATTAATCCAATGTAGTATGCATTTTCTTTTGTAAAGAATGCATTTCATGCTATAACTTTATATTAAGAAAATCACTAATTTTTAAGAAAGCATGTACATGATAAATTTCATGATCTCAATCTTGAATGTGAATGCTTTACATAATACTCGTACACACATTTATAATTAATAGAATGTTTAACATTGGATACCAAGAAGGCTTAGACATTATATGCATTTACTTTTACATTACATGGAAGCATTTGAAGAAAAAGAGAACATTTAGTAGAAGAAACTATTGTGTAAGAAGCATGGTCATAGCTACTTACCTCCAAGCTCAACCTTTGTTTCCTCTTGCACTTCAATAAATCCTATTCAATGAAATGGAATAAACATATCAATACCCATTTCATATTAAGCTTTCCTAACCATACTCTTAGCTAGTTCTTTACTTTAATTCCAACCTCTACACTTAGACAAAATCAACTACAAGTCAAAACCTCTATCCTTTCAACTTCCTTCCATATCAAACAAGCTCAACATGAAATCAAGTCAATCCAACTTCATTCCCTCCTTCTCATCTTCCATTTCTCTAAGTTATAACAATTTCATGTAATCCTTCCATACTTCGCACGAAGTCAAGCCATTTAAACTCCTAATTTCAAGCATTCTAAATAAATTCATAAACATGTTTAATAACATGCTTGCTGTCCGATAAGGGCTATTGAGTATTCTACATGAACGATAGGTGAAAATCATGGATTAAGAATGTATAGATGACAAGAATTTGCTTGGAATTAAAGGGAACAAGGAAGTATTAAAATATAAAAATTTCACCAAAATGGATATTTGACAGCTTTTGGTAGCCTTGTTGGAACCAAGAAGTGTGAAGAACTAAGGCTTACTTTTTGGCTAGTTTTGCCCTCTCTTTTTTCAGTAGTTTATTACTAAAATAAGTGAGTTCATTAAGTGAAAGATCAAATGAAAAATAGAGATGAAAATGGACTGGTTTGAACTAAAACATAATGCATAGCAGAAAATTTCTATACTAACTTGTACAGCCAACAACTTGGTTGTATTCTTGCTTTAAAACTCCCTTCATTTAACCATATTCCCAACTGCATAAACAAAGGATACTAGTATAAACATAGCATAAAACAAAAAAGATTGTTCTTGATAAACCCGAAAATTCTAATAGAAAACTTTAGTTTGAATGAAATCTTTGGTTGTTTACATAGGTTATTAACTAAGGTTAAAAATACATACTAGTCTATACTTTTTTAACACATAAAAATGCAGGCTTAAACATAGTCAAAAAGTTATTCAAATAGAGGAAGAAGTAAAGTTAAAATTATAGCAGAAGTTTTTGTAGAAATTGTATAACTTGGAACAAAATAGGGCAGAAAATCATCTCACCTCTTCAACTTGGAACAAATTACTATGCTTGTTGCTACCTTTCCTCCACTCTTTCATACACCTAACTAAACAAGTACTAGAAGCAATATGTGAGAAAACTCAAAGCTAGGAGTTACTAAACAAATTCGGACAACAACAGGATTTTCAAAAATCCACTTGTGTTGTTGTCGTTTTGTGCTAAGTATAGACCTAACAAACAAAGGAATTGGAACTGGATGTTTCCCTGACTTAGTCTTCTTCCCAAGGGTGTAAACTGGAGCATCAAAGCAAAAAGATAGAGGTGTGAGCTAAAATAAATGGAGGGAAGAGGTTCTTGGCTAGAACTCGTAGAAATTTTAGATACTAAAACTCTTTTTTCCTTTTGAAAGTAACTGTAATTTATTCATTATCAAAGTTTATCTATACAAGTTAAATCATGTATAACTTTGCTATACACTTTCTTTGGACCTTCCTCCATCCAGACTTGTTCTTCCTCGCTAGACAGACCTACTTTTGCCAAACAATGAGCTGCCTTGTTCCCCTCTGTCTTTGTAAACTGAATCGACTAGCCTTGTCTACCCTGCAAAGCTTACTTCACATCCTCAACCAATTGCCCATACTAGCTCCAGCAGTCTTCCTCCTTATTAATAGCCTTAATAACTTGTAAAGCATCTCCTTCAAACACAACCAATGGAACATTCAATTCAACACAAAGTTGCATAGCTCTCCAAAGAGCCAAGACTTCCTCTATCACAGGGTGGGCAACACCCTCCTTGCTCATGCACAAAGATACCAGGACCCATCCTTGAGCATCCCACATTATAACCCTAGCTCCCATTCTCTTAGTCTTTGAGTTGAAAGCCACATCCCAATTTACCTTAACTTCATTGTCCATTGGTGGTTGCCACCTTACCACCCTAATTGTTGTGCCTCCCTCAATTTTTCCCCCATTGAACTACTTTGAGCCAGCTGAAAATCCTCAAGACAATCCCTTGCTTACTTCACCACCACTTTAGGACTAGAGAAAGATCTTTCAAAAATAAACTAGTTCCTCCTATGCCAAATCCCTCTCATAATTGATGCCACCACTTCCAACCCCTCCTACTGTAAACTCAGAGACATCATCTCCCACACCTTCACAAAATCTCTCTCTGAGCTAGGCCATTTATGAACAGAACTTGTGGGCTAAGTCCATACATTTGTAGCAGCAAAGCAACTCCATAGGGTGTAGCATATAGTTTCCTCTTCCCTTTCACATATAGGGCATAAAGGGTTCTTAATGACTCTTTTCTTTGTCAAGTTCACTCTCGTGGGTAGACAATCATTTAAAGCCTTCCACATGAAAAGTCTTTACCACAGCTAGTGAATTTAGATTCCACACTTCTTTTCAGCAATAATCCTTCACTAAGGCAACTGATGATTCTCCCAACCCCTTCCCTCCTTCTCCTTCCCATCTCCAAATGATAAGCACTTTTCACATTGAAAAGCTCAATTTTTTTGTGCCCCCAAATCAACTTGTCCCTTTGACCAGACAAACTAATTGGAATGTTGCACACTATCCCGGCTTCCTTTTCCCCCAAGGTCTCTTTGATCACCTCAACCTTCCAACAACCCCTTTCAACATCTATGAGCTCTTCCACTTTGGAACTTCTCTCCAAGTTCTTCACTGGAGATTGTATACAGAAATTATATGGCTTTGGGATCCACCTATCACCCCATATCTTGATGTCTCTACCATTGGCTACCCTCCACATAAGCCCCTCTTTGAGCAAGTCAATAGCTCCTCATAAGCTCCTCCAAATTAAAGAAAGACTTGAGCCCAACTTAGCATGCGACAGATCACTATTCCTAAAGTACTTCTCCTTTAAGATACTTACTTCCAAATAAGTAGGGTTAATCAAGAGCCTCCAAAACTCCTTGGCAAGTAAGGCTTTGTTAAAACTTTCCAGACTTCTGAACCCAAGCCCTCCATCAGCCTTAGATTTTCCCATTTTACCCCAACTACACTATTGAATCCTTCTATCATTTTAATTGAAACCCCACCAAAATCTGACCATCATTCTAGAAATTTCTATACACAACTTCATAGTCAATTTAAATACACTCATGTGGTAGTTTGGTATGGCTTGAATCACTACTTTGAGAAGAATCTCCATACCCGAGGGGGAGAGAAATTGATTCTTCCAATTGTTGATCCGTTGCCACACTTTGTCCTTAATAACTCAGTAGGTATTGTATTTTGATTTACCAATCATAGTTGGGTGTCCAAGATACTTCTCACAGTAGCCACTGACCCTTGCTCCCAGCTCCTCTTAAATCAATCTCCTCTCCTGTGCCTTAGTATTCAGGCTAAAGTAAACAATAATTTTATGCTTGTTTAGACACTGGCCCAAGGCTTATTCAAACAAATCAAGTAAGCCCTTGATTTCTCCCATTCTTCCATATTAGCCCTGCAACAAATGACATAATCATCAACAAATAAAAGGTGTGTAAGTCTAGTTCCCGCCTTGCTCAGACCTTCAGTACACAGTAAAAAAATATAAGGGGTCACCCTATCTTAGCCCCCTAGATGGCCTAATCATCCCACCTAGTTAACCATTAATCAAAACTTCATATGAGACAGTGGTGAAACATTTCATTATTAGGGCAGTCCATTTATCATCAAACCCCAACCTTCTCATCACTCCCTCCAAATAGTCCATCTATCATCAAACCCCAACCTTTTCATCACTCACACCAAATATTTCCATTCTACTCTGTCATATGCTCTAGTCATATCCAGTTTTAAAGCCATGCTACCCACCTTCACATGCCTTCTCTTCTTCATGGAGTGAAGTGCTTCGTATTCTACTAGAATATTATCTTAAATAAGTCTTCTTGGGATGAAAGCACTCTGAGCACTAGATATAACATCACCAATGATCAATTTCAGATTACTAGCCAAAGTCTTAGCATTAACCTTGTACAGTGCATTACAAAGACTGATTGGCCTATAATCAGTGACTAGCCTAAGTCTTTCACCTTTGGAATTAGCACTATATATGTGTGATTTAGAGACTGGTCTATATCTCCCCCTCTCATAAAAATCAAGATTGCTTTGCACTTCTCTTCGCCCACAACATTCCAAAAATTCTGGTAGAAACAAGCCCTATATTTGTCAAGCCCAGGGGATTTCAAAGGTCCCATCTGAAAAATGGTTGCCTCCACTTCTTCCTTTGTAAACTCCTTCAACAACTTCTCATTCATTTCTGGAGTAACTCTCCCTTCCATCGTGCTTAAACACTCAGATAGCATCTTGTTTGATGGCCATGTTGATTGGAAAATAGGGAACTGTCTGAAATTTTTTTACACTTACTTTAGCCCCACCATCATTCTAGCTTCTGCATCAACCACTGACTTAATATAATTCTTCCTTCTCCTCTGAGATGCATAGGCATGAAATAACTTTGTACTCTTGTCCCCATTAATGAACCAATTCATTTTTTCCCATTGCTTCCACTTTAGATTCTCTTATTCTAATAGCAAGCCCACTTCATGTTTCAACTGCTTTGCCTTTTCAACATTACTGAAACCATCTGAATCATTTAGTTTCTGAAGCTGGACAAACTTCTCTTTAATTATTTTGAATAATCCCTTGTCATCTTCTTGCTCCACCTAACCAAAGCTCCACTACATGCAACTAGAGACAACTGAACTATCTTTAGTGACAGTTTATACCTTGCCCCTTTCCTCCATTCCTTTTCCACAACCTGCTCACATCCCTCCATGGTGGCCCAGTTTGCTTCTTACTTAAACGAGCTAATTCTTCTCTGACTAGTCTTGTATCCCATTGCCATGTACATTAACAGAGGCTTGTGATATGGGGATCTTGCCACCAACCCCTCTACTACAAAATCTTTATACTTTGAGGTCCATGAGCAGTTTGTCACCACTCGATCTAGTCTCTCTTTAGTAAATGAGGAGTCAATGTGCTGGTTGCTCAAGGTAAATTTATTCCCCTTGCACCCCAGATCATGAGGCAAATTGTTCTCCAGAGCCTATTGAAAAGCCCTCATTTGGGGTTCACTTCTTTGACTACCCCTCTGTTCTCTAATTGAGAGGTAATCTTGTTAAAATCTCCCATTACACACCATGCACACTGGTCACCAGGTTGTAACTTTGCCAACACATTCCATGAATCTCTCCTTTTTCCAGTTTTTGGTTGGCTATATAATCTGGTGAAAAGCCATTTAAACTTATCTTCAGCATCATTAATCCATGCACTTATATGCCATTGTGAGTAATTATAAATCCCAACTTTGCTCCCTTCCTTGCAAGGCCAAACGCCCTTTCCTTCCAATTGCATCAACCACAAACTACCCATAAAAACCCAGCCTTCTTTTCACCCCTTCTAAAGTCCTCGCATTTGTTTTTGTCTCATTAAGGAACACAATCTTGGGCCTCTTCCCGCCCACCAATAGGTAAAGGTCTTGAATTGTCCAAAGGTTCTCAAGCCCTCAGCAGTTCCAACTCATAAGGTTCATAATAGCTGGCAGGGTTGTCCAGTAGCCTCCACCAAAACAATTTTACTAACCCCTTCAATAGCACTGTTCCCTTGTCTCACCTTCCTTGCTCTCTCCCTCAGCTCCCCTTCCCCTTCCCCTCCTGCACTTCTTTTGTGACCGATTGGTAAACAAACTAATTTACCTGCAGAAATCTTAGCTCTAGCTCTCCTTTTCCACTGCCCCTCTCTGGCCTTCACAATCCCCTTTCCCTCCTTCCCACACTCACCTTGTTGCACCTAATTTCCTTCACTACTTGGATCATACTTAGTCAGTAACCTCAAATCCACTTCACTAATTACCATAGGATCACTTGGCAGTACCTGATTCCCTATAACTCCCAACTCCTCAGCAGAAGGCACCATTATGCTTTGCTCCTCCCTTTCCCCTACCCCCACATTCTTTTCTGACTTCTTCTTCACATTTTCTTCTGAATCTTCACCCCTTCCTCCACCTTCCATACCCTCAGCTCATTTTCCCTCTCTTGAACCCTTCTCCTCATGCCCTTTCATCCCCCTCCCAGATCTTCTGCGAGTCATGGGAGTTGCCCTTAGCCATGGGCCAAACTGTCCCCCTTCACTTTTAGCACACCCCTCCTCTCAGTGTATAATTCTCACACACTTAAAACACAATCTCAGGAGTTTCTCATAGGTTTGTGGAACCCACATACTCTTCCCACCTAGACACATTGTCCTTCCCTGTCCTATCACCTTCCTCATATCACACTCAATTCTCACTTGCAAGCAACTACCCCACCCAACATCATCCTCTCTCACATCCACTTCCACTACTTTCCCGATTGAATTACCCACCAGCTCCCTTGTTTGACGATTCATGCTTACCAATGGAAGGTTATGTAATCTAACCCAGAATAGTTTAGTTTCAAAATGCATTAGATGAGGTTGGGTCAATCCGTCACACGGCTTGAGGACAAAAATGTGGTTATCAAACAACCAGGGTCTCTCTTCTAGTATCCTCCTCTTATCTCCTAGCCCACTCTGCCTCTCACAACTCTTGGCATTAACCTCTATCGAGACATTCTCCTCATCATTCAGTTGTAATCACTCCTAAATCTCCTCCAAATCCTCCGTCCTCCTCCCTAATTCGCCGATGGAATCAAGGACTACACCCCTTACTTCACTCACAAAGTAGGCATAGGACTCGCAAAAATCCACCTCTAACTGCTCACAAAGCAGCCTAGAGAGAAGAATTTTATCTTGAGAAGAGTGTTTCTTAAACAAACAGATAATAAAACTCTTGGTTTCTCTTTATTGTGTGTAGAACAAAAATCTCTAGGTAAAATGAATCTAAAGTAGGAACTTACAAGATTTTAGTCTTCTTCGAGATTTAGTTAGGGTTTCACTCCAAGAGGCTAAAAGATGAGCTAAAGAGAAGCAAGAAGAAGTTGAACGCCTTAAGCAAAATCTGATTTTTTATTTTCCTTTTTCTTTCTGAAGTGTATATGGGTTTATCCAGTGATGGGGCTGAACTTATCTATTGTACTCATTAAATTGTGTGTCTAGGATGTAAAGTTAGTAGATATTACTCTAATTCTCAGACCCTATCTATGGATGAGATTAAAAGGAGCAAAATTATTAAGATCCAAAATAATAATACCAAAGGGACAATCGATAATGAAGACTCCTAAATTAAATACATGGTGAAAGAATTTGATTTAAATAAATTATTGGCATAGTATTTTACCTAATAGGTTCGAGTATTGCATTAATATTATAAGGAAGTCATTAGTCCAAGTGATTAAGAACTTAATCAAAACTGGTCACTTTAGGGTTTGGAAACCAAGTTTAGGGATTTTGCCATTCACAAGAGTTTTACAGTTTCAATTTAATTCTAATGGTTTGGGGTTTCACTAGGGTTGAAACCCTCTTTTAGTTGATAAAAAGTATTTTGGTTGGTTGGAATAGTGTTTGCATAGGTAGCATGTTCGCATGGCTTGATTTGCCCTCCATTCGATCACACTTAAGTCTCTAAGTGACAAGTATCCTAAAACTATTGCAATGAGTGGTTAGCATCATGCCATGTAACTGGATTTCAACATTATACATGATGATTTGATAACCGTCTAAACTAGGTGTCACCTGGCGCTATCTCGAATGTTACTATTTACCCAAAAAATTGTGAAACTCTTTATTGCACCATAAAATTCTAAATGATCATATGAGTCTAGTGGTGCAATTCGCTTTACAAACTGACCCCTAAGTGTCTCGATTAAATAAAAAAATGCTCAGTTACTATTCATCCAAAAAGCAAGAAACATATTATTGCAACGTAAAATCCTAAATATTCATTTCAGTCTAATGGTGCAATTTGTTTCACCTACTTATACTCCTAAGTGCCTTAAATAAATAGAAAGGAAACTTTGTCATCATAATGGGTTGGGATCCGATTATGCTAATAGACTAAAACCTAATATGTTGCTCGATTTATGAAATCTTTTCATGATTTCACCATGCTCTCATGGTCAAAAAATTTCCTTTAGCTCGTTACATTATCAAATAGTATAAACACAGAATTGATGTGTTATCATATAGTCTTCCTTTTGCCCCTATCAGATCCTTCTCATCAACCATGGTTAACTAGGAATAGGGTTTTTGTATCTATCGCACAGTTTTGACAGCAATGTAGGGCTGCATGGCAGCCGCTGATGGAGCCACCGGTCGGCCTTCCTTTGTTGACCTAGTGGCTGCCATCCCTCAACCAATACCAGAAATGGTGTTAGCACCCAGACCTTCGAAGATGGTGGAAGGAGAGTTTTATTTTCAGTTTACCAAAGAAGAGATCGCAAGTTTTGCGGAGCCTTTCCACTTCTCAGTCGTGCTCAAGTTTCTGAAGCAACATCCTTCACTAGATGTTGTTCATTCATTTATTCACAACCACTGGGGACTTTTGGCAACTCCAGTTGTTTCATCTATGCGGAGGCCTCGTAATGTGTTTGTACGTATGGCGTGTGAAGCCGACTTCAACAAGGCATTATCCAGGGATGTTTGTAGATCAACGGGATCTTTTACCTTGCATTTCTATGGTCACCTGATTTTAATAAGGATGAAGAGCCTTCGAGGGTTCTGGTATGGATTTTGTTACCTAGACTCCCTCCTAATTTCTATCATGAAGCCTTCTTGAATATCCTTATGGCACCTATTGGATCTTTCATTCATTGCGATAATCTGACTCATTGTGCTACGAGAACGGATGGAGCTAGATTATGTGTGGAAATGGATGTTTGTTGGGTCTAAACTTTCACTTAAAATAATAAGTAAAAATCCAGATCAGTTTTACCTGCAAGTATACAGGTGTTGTAGTATCTTTACAGGATCGAATCCACAGGGAGTGACTAATGTGATAAAGTAAATAAAGTAAAAATAAATTAATAAAAAGAACGAGCAATCAAAAAGAAAAGAGATCACTGGAATGAAGATTTTAAAATAACAAAGTATAACTGAAACAACAAAATACTGTAAATAAATGAGTTGAATAATAGAAAACAATATAAATAAACTTGAGGTTGCCGAAAATGAGTAAACAAAGAGCTGCTTAAAAAGAAACACTGTGAAAATAAATAACTGCAGGTTGCCGAATAATAATACACAATACATAAGCTAGCTGCCGAATGAATAAACAAAGGAAATAAAATGCAGTTGCCGAATACAATATACAATAAAGTGAGCTACCGAATAAAACAATGAAGTTGCAGAATAAAACAAAACAATGAAGTTGCCGAATAAAGCACAGGAAATAAACTTGAAGATGTCGAATGATGCTGTAAACAATAAACTGATGCTAGTTGAACATAGACACAAGCTGCCGAAACATTAACAAGACTAAAATGAAGCTTGCCGATTGAACAACACAGTAAAACTTAAAACTTAAGTTGCTGAAAACAACACAGTAAACTTGCAGTGCCGAAAATGGAAAATAACACTGTAAAAACTCAAGCTGCAGTTGCCGAATATAGAATGAGCTGCTCCGAACTGATGATGGTTTCCGAAAATAGAAGGTGAGAAGAGAGAGCCGAAGTCCCCGATCTCCCCCCGGTCCATTTACTTGTTCATCTCCAGCCCTTTTATAGCTTTCAAAAAGCCTTCAGCTGCACTTGTTTATTCCCACACCTAACTTCCAGCTAGCTGCTTCCGTAGTGCATTCTTTTCTTTTCTTTTTTTTTTATTCTTCTTTCCAGCCTTGCATTCCATCCGAAGTGCACCCGAACATCACATGCAGTGCTTATTTTCTTTATTTTCTTCCACTGATCATTTCGTCCAGTGATGCATCGACCGACCGTCTTTCATGTTATTATTTTTTTCTTTTTCTTTCTTTCTTACTTTCCAGCCGATCGAATGCACTGATTGAGTTTTATTTTATTTCTTTTTCTTCCATTGAGTTGCACCGAGCTGCATGTTATTATTTCCAGCTTGCACCGAAACACCTGCTTGCACCGAAACACCTGCATGCACCGAATGGTTTTTTATTTTCTTTCGGTTTCTTTTATTTTTCTGTTTTCCTTTCAGCATGTGCATTGTTTGTTCTTTGTTCCCCACAAAACTCCAGCCGAATCTGCACTGAACGGTTCACTTATTTCAAACTCGGGTGTTCTGTTTCGGAGGTACGAAAACAGAGGAACCCGTGCGGTTGTTTCGTGGTGGTGGAGAGGCTGTGCTGCTGCCGGAGGTGGAGAGAAGGTGTAGTGGCGTCAGAGAGTTGCTCATGGTGGCTTGGGCATGGCTGCGTAAGGCTTGGAACGGCATGCATGGCGTTGCATGCAGTCGGTCGAGAGGTTGAAGATGAATCAAAACGGCGTCGTTTGGTTTTCGATGGAAACGGCACGTCGTCGACCTCAAACGGCAGCTTCAAGTTCTGTGCAAAACGACATGTCGTTTAGGACCTGTGCAGAAAAGAAAAAAAAATAAAAAAAAATAAAATAAAATAAAATAAACTAAAATAAGATATAATAAAAATAAAATAAAATGAAATAAAACTAGAAAAAGAAAATAATTAATTTAAATAAAAATTAAATAAAAACTAAACTAGAATAAATAAAAAAATGTGTTGTGCATGTGAGACAATAAAATCAAATTAAATCACAAGTTATAAAAATAAACATAAACTATGCTTTTAATCAATTTAAAACACAACTTGGATTTATTGCCTCTTGATTATTTTTCTATCTAAAATCAATGATAATATGATAAAACAATTAAAAATACATTGATTTTAACTATATAAATTATGCAATAATGCAGCTCAATCACACCCCCCAACTAACCTTTTGCTAGTCTCTGAGCAAAAAAATGAAAATTAATTGAGATGAATATTACATAAAGCTCGAAATTCAAACAAAAACAATCAAACATAATAAAGAATTCTCACAAATGCAACACATGACTATCAACCCCCGGGAGCTATATTCACCAAGACTTTCTCAACAATCTTTCAAAAAGAATTTGGGAAAAAATCTCTGAACACAGATGTGTGTATATAGATTGTGTGTTCTTCATTACTAGCCAGGATTTGTCTTAGGATTTTTCAACTTTAAGATTAATCATTGATGATTCTAACCACCTCAAAGCCCAAGGGACTAGCAGTTTTCACGCCAACTCTGTTTAAAGATTGAATACTCAACCCCCAAAGTTTGGGTAACTGTTTCTAGCCCTTTTTTTAGGAAAACTCCATATGCTTCATCCTTTATTACGTATTCTTTTTTTTCTTCTTTTTTTTTTTTTTTTTTTTGGGACAGATTTAAAACAGTGGGGAATCGAACCTAGGATCGTGCGCCTAACCCACACATTCCCAAGTTCGCCCTTACCACTGAGGCAAATCCGTGATGATTTTTCTTTTTTTTCTTTTTTTTTTTCTTTTTTTTTTTTTATAAAAGGCTCGGTAGTCCTGCAGTTTACTTCTCCTGTGTTAAATCAGTGAACAGTAATAAAGAACACTGTGAGTATGTGCAAAATGTCCTTCAAGATTTTCCCTTCATTATATAAGTCATGCCAAGTCTATCTCAATAAATATAGCATCCCGGTGTTTCAAGTCACACATCAAACAAAATATGATTCATCAGGAATTATGTTCTATGCTCAAGGTTGAAAATAAATCTTCATAAAAATAATTCCGTTCATCTACACCACCAAGATGCTCAAATTTCACAAAATGAAAGAATAGAGTGTGTGTCAATTATGTATATATACCAGTGCATATTGCATTAAGACAAAATATCACATGCACACACGCTAAATTTTTTTTTTTTTTTTTCTTTAAAGAAACAAAAACAGAAAAGAAAAGACTCATTCAAAAACGGGTTTTCTTAGACTCAATATCCCTAAAGAAATACCGTCAAACAAATGGGATAACATGCAAGATAACTACTTTGCCAAAGCGGACACTTGTGATCACTGTGCTATCGCGTGTCGGTATCACATCATTTTGTCAGGAAATCATTTGGAGGAAAAATAAATACTAGCATATTTTCAATAGAAACTCACCGCCCAACTATATGTGACATTGTCCTCAATGTTAACCAAATGTGATGAGATTTTACAAAAGGGCATGAATTACAGCATGATTAACATCGCAGAGTAAAAGGAAAGAAATCACCTTTGATAAGTAGGATCCTCTAGAGTAGTGGATTCAATCTCTGGAGTAAAATGACCCAAAAATGGTTTCAACCTCTGACCATTGACTTTAAAAGTATTACCATCCTCCGGATTTTCTATCTCAATAGTCCCATAAGGATAAACAGTTTTTACCACAAATGGACCACTCCATCGGGATCGAAGCTTGCCAGGAAACAAATGGAGCCTAGAGTTATACAACAAAACCTTTTGGGATGGTTCAAAGGATTTCCGAAAGATATTTTTATCATGAAAAATCTTCATTTTTTCCTTGTAAACCCGAGAGTTGTCGTAAGCTTCATTCCTGATTTCTTCTAACTCATTAAGTTGAAACTTACGAAGAGAGCTAGCTTTGTCCATATCAAAATTGAACCGTTTAATAGCCCAATAGGCTTTGTGTTCCAATTCCACAGGCAAGTGACAAGCCTTTCCAAAAATAATTCTATATGGGGACATACCAATTGGGGTTTTGAAAGCAGTACGGTATGCCCAAAGAGCATCAGTTAGTCGTAAAGACCAATCTTTGAGATTTGGGTTAACTGTCTTTTCTAAAATCTTTTTAATTTCCCGATTGGATATTTCCACTTGGCCACTTGTTTGTGGGTGATAAGGGGTAGAAACCTTATGAGTAATACCATATTTTCGCATTAAGGTTTCGAAAGGCTTATTACAAAAATGTTTACCCCCATCACTGATAATGGCTCGAGGTGTTCCAAATCTAGACAAAATATTTTCTTTTAAAAAATTCAGCACAACCTTATGATCATTTTGTCTACATGGAATAGCCTCAATCCATTTGGACACATAATCAACAGCTACCAAAATGTAGAGGTTGCCAAAAGAGATTGGAAAGGGTCCCATAAAATCGATGCCCCAACAATCAAATATTTCAATAATCAGAATTGGATTTAATGGCATCATATTTCGGCGGGTAATTCCTCCCAATTTTTGACAACGTTCACACATTTTACAAAATTCATGGGTGTCTTTAAAAAGAGTGGGCCAATAAAAACCACATTGTAGAATTTTGAAGGCTGTTTTCTTACCAGAGAAATGTCCACCACATGCTCCAGAGTGACAGAAAGATATTACACCTTGGAATTCATTGTCTGGCACGCATCTTCTAATTATTTGATCTGGGCAATATTTAAACAGATACGGATCATCCCAGAAGAATTTTCATACCTCTACAAAAAATCTCTTCTTGTCTTGTTGAGTCCAAGAGTGAGGAATTTCCCCTGTAACAAGAAAATTCGCAATATCAGCATACCAAGGCACTTGGGACATGGCAAAAAGTTGCTCATCTGGAAATGTGTCTTTAATTGGAACTGTCTCCATGGGATCTGAAAAAACAAGTCTAGACAAGTGATCAGCAACAACATTCTCAACTCTTTTTTTGTCTTTAATTGTTAAATCAAATTCCTGCAGCAAGAGGATCCATCTAAGTAGTCTGGGCTTTGTATCTTTTTTAGCCAAAAGGTATTTTAAAGCTGCATGATCAGTAAAAATGATAATTTGAGATCCAATCAAGTAAGAACGAAATTTATCTAGTGCAAAAATTACTGCAAGTAGCTCTTTTTCAGTTGTTGAATAATTTATTTGAGCACTATTTAAAGTTCTACTTGCATAATGAATAACACAAGGCTTTTTGTCCCTACGTTGGCCCAACACAGCTCCAACTGCATAATCACTAGCATCACACATAATTTCGAATGGTAAATTCCAATCAGGTGACTGCATAATTAGGGCTGAAATTAACATACCTTTTAGCTTTGTAAAAGCTATTGTACAGTCCTCAGTCCACACAAAAGAATTTTCCTTTGACAATAAATTGCACAAAGGTTTAGAAATTGTACTGAAGTCTTTGATGAATCTTCTGTAGAATCCTGCATGTCCTAGAAAAGATCTGATATCCCTGATATTCTTTGGGATGGGCAATTTAGCAATTAATTCAACTTTTGCTTTGTCAACTTAGATACCTTGAGAGGAAACAATATGACCAAGCACAATCCCATGAGTAACCATAAAATGGCACTTTTCCCAGTTTAAAATCAAATTCTTTTTTTTGCATCTAATCAGCACTTTTTCTAGATGAGTTAAACATTCATCAAATGAATCACCAAAAATAGAAAAATCATCCATGAATATTTCAACAAAACGCTCTACCATGTCGCTGAATATACTCATCATGCATCTTTGGAATGTAGCAGGGGCATTACAAAGTCCGAATGGCATCCTTCGATATGCAAAGGTACCAAATGGACATGTAAAAGTTGTCTTCTCTTGATCTTCAAGAGCAATCTCAATTTGGTTATATCCAGAATAACCATCTAGGAAGCAATAAAAATTATGGCCAGCTACTCGTTCAAGGATTTGATCCATGAATGGTAGAGGAAAGTGATCCTTCCTAGTAACCAAATTTAGCTTTCTGTAGTCAATGCACACACGCCAACCAGTAGTAACTCTAGTTGGGATTAACTCATTTTCTGCATTCCTAACCACAGTTGTACCAGATTTCTTAGGTACCACTTGTGTAGGACTAACCCATTTGCTGTCAGAAATAGGGTAGATGATCCCTACATCCAGAAGTTTTAACACCTCTGCTCTAACAACCTCTCTCATGTTGGGGTTGAGTCTACGCTGCATCTCTCTAGAGGGTTTAACATTGTCCTCTAAATATATCCTGTGAGTACAAATCAAAGGACTGATTCCTTTTATATCAGCTATGGTCCATCCGATTGCATCTTTGTGTTCAATGAGAACATCAATTAATTTCTTCTCCTGAATTTTATCGAGTTTTGAGGATATAACAACTGGTAATGTCTCAGCTTCACCTAAAAATGCATATTTGAGTTCAGCAGGTAGAGGTTTCAAGTCGAGTTTTGGTGTTTGGACATTTGAAGGGAGGGGCACAACATCACGAGGTGGTAACTCCTCAAAATGTGTCCTCCATTTATTAGTGTCCATTACAGAAGTGGATCTTAAAAAGTTCATAGAAGAAAGCATAGAATTATCATCAACATGAACCAAACAAACCTCTAGAGGGTCAGAAAAATATGACAAATCAAATTGATCCTGAACAAGAGTTTGAATCAAATTTACTTCATGCACGTCATCATCATCGCCAAGTTGTTTACAAATGTTGAAAATATTCAACTCCAAAGTCATGTTGCCAAAAGAAATTATCATCACACCACTCCAACAATTTATTAAAGCATTCGAGGTTGCAAGGAATGGTCTTCCTAAAATTATAGGAATTTGTGTGCAAATATCAAAGACAGGTTCTGTGTCCAAAACAATAAAGTCCACCGGGAAGTAAAATTTGCCTACTTGCACTAATACATCCTCAACTATTCCTCTCGGTATTTTTATTGAACGGTCTGCAAGTTGGAGTGTTATCTTGGTAGGCTTAAGCTCACCAAGACCCAATTGCTCATATACCGAGAAGGGTAGGAGGTTGACACTAGCACCAAGGTCAAGTAAAGCTTTCTCGATTTTAAAGTTCCCAATGACACAAGAAATTGTTGGACAACCTGGATCCTTATATTTTGGGGGAGAATTATTTTGGAGGATGGCACTTACCTGTTCTGTGAGGAAAGCCTTCTTTTGTACCTTCAGTGTACGCTTCACTGTACACAGCTCTTTCAAAAACTTCGCATAAGATGGAATCTGTTTAATGGCATCCAACAAAGGAATATTAATTTTCACCTGTTTGAAAATTTCAAGAATGTCAGCATTTTGAACCAATTTGTGAGAAAGTTGCAACTTCTGGGGAAAAGGGGCAGGTATTGGGGATTTGAGAGGGATATCTAACTCAATTTTGTCAGGTTCACCATCACTCTTGGAATTTGAAAAATTGTTGATCTTATCTTCTTTCATTGAAATATTTTTATCAATTATTTTTCCATTGTGTAAAGTGATTATGGACTTGGCATGTTCAGTTTTTGAGTCATAAGAATTTGGATTACTTACCACCAATTGTCCTTTGGGATTTGGTTGAGTTTGAGCAGGAAACTTACCCTTTTCTTGAATGCGCAATGCGGAGGTCAATTCACCAATAGAGCCTTTCAAGTCATTAACAGCCTGCATTAGCTGGCTATTAATATTAACTTGACCCTGCATGAAAGTTTGTAATGTATCCTCAAGGGTTTTCTTATGTGGGGGCACATAAGAGGTAGAAACAGAAGGCCCTTGAGGATTTTGATGTGAATTGGGGTCATTCCTCCATCCAGGGTTGTATGTCTCCGAATAAGGTGAAAAGGGTTTTTTATACATACCGAGCGAATTGCAGTGTTCCTTATATACTCCTCTCATTTCAGTAAGGGTTGGGCAATCCTGCGCAAGGTGACCTACTTCCTGACAAACGACACACGGTTTAGGTACATCAGCTTGGTGAACACTGTGAGCTGTCGCAGTTCCCTTTGTCTTTAGTGCCTCCAACTCTCTAGTTAGGTCTTCCATCCTTGCTTTCAAGTTATCTTCTTCTCTGAGATGGTAGATACCTCCACTAGACTGAGTTTGATTTGTGCGTGCTTGATTGGTATTGTCGAAAGCATTTGGTCATGTCCACGTGTGCGCCTTTTCTGCAAGTTCATTTAAATACTCTATTGCTTCATCTGGATCCTTCTGCAGAAACTCACCATTACACATCATTTCAATGAATTGACACTCCCTAGGAGTAAGACCTTCATAAAAATAGCTAACTAGACGCCAGCTTTCATAACCATGATGGGGACACAAGTTAAGTGTTTCTTTAAAACGTTCCCATGTTTGGTACAAAGTCTCACTATCCTTCTGTGTGAATGTTGAGATTTGTCTTTTCAAAGCGTTAGTCTTGTGATGAGGAAAGTATTTATTGAAAAAGATTTGAGTCATCTCAGCCCATGACCCAATTGACCGTGGTCTCAATGAATACATCCAACTTTTTGCCTTATCCTTTAGTGAAAAAGAAAAGAACTTAAGTCGAAAAGTATCCATAGTGGCAGGTTGACTATTAAAAGTAGCAACGACCTCTTCAAACTCTCTTATATGCACATATGGATTTTCACTATCCAAACCATGAAAAGTGGGGAGAAGTTGTATCATACCAGGTTTGAAATCCACTGGAGGAATATTAGGAGGAAATAAAATGCATGATGGTGTTGCTGTGCGTGTAGGGTGAAGGTAGTCTTGAAGAGTCCTAGGTTGATCTTCGTGCACATTCATGTTTGATGAGGAACTTGATGAGATAGAATATGTATCAGAATCCGAAGGCGTGTCAAATAAATTTTCAAAGAGAGTATCAGTATCTACTTCAACTCTCCTTGCAAATCTACCCAACTCGTCTCTATATCTATGCATGCAAAAATTGACAGAGAAAAGAATGAGATTACAAAATGATATGAATTATGAAAGCAAAGCCACACAAATTTTTTTTTTTTCAAAACAAAATTAGTATTAAACAAAAAATAATAATAATAATAATAAGAGAAAGAAAAATATTTATACATATATATTTTACCACATCTTGCAATCCCTGGCAACGGCGCCAAAAACTTGTTGGGTCTAAACTTTCACTTAAAATAATAAGTAAAAATCCAGATCAGTTTTACCTGCAAGTATACAGGTGTTGTAGTATCTTTACAGGATCGAATCCACAGGGAGTGACTAATGTGATAAAGTAAATAAAGTAAAAATAAATTAATAAAAAGAACGAGCAATCAAAAAGAAAAGAGATCACTGGAATGAAGATTTTAAAATAACAAAGTATAACTGAAACAACAAAATACTGTAAATAAATGAGTTGAATAATAGAAAACAATATAAATAAACTTGAGGTTGCCGAAAATGAGTAAACAAAGAGCTGCTTAAAAAGAAACACTGTGAAAATAAATAACTGCAGGTTGCCGAATAATAATACACAATACATAAGCTAGCTGCCGAATGAATAAACAAAGGAAATAAAATGCAGTTGCCGAATACAATATACAATAAAGTGAGCTACCGAATAAAACAATGAAGTTGCAGAATAAAACAAAACAATGAAGTTGCCGAATAAAGCACAGGAAATAAACTTGAAGATGCCGAATGATGCTGTAAACAATAAACTGATGCTAGTTGAACATAGACACAAGCTGCCGAAACATTAACAAGACTAAAATGAAGCTTGCCGATTGAACAACACAGTAAAACTTAAAACTTAAGTTGCTGAAAACAACACAGTAAACTTGCAGTGCCGAAAATGGAAAATAACACTGTAAAAACTCAAGCTGCAGTTGCCGAATATAGAATGAGCTGCTCCGAACTGATGATGGTTTCCGAAAATAGAAGGTGAGAAGAGAGAGCCGAAGTCCCCGATCTCCCCCCGGTCCATTTACTTGTTCATCTCCAGCCCTTTTATAGCTTTCAAAAAGCCTTCAGCTGCACTTGTTTATTCCCACACCTAACTTCCAGCTAGCTGCTTCCGTAGTGCATTCTTTTCTTTTCTTTTCTTTTTTATTCTTCTTTCCAGCCTTGCATTCCATCCGAAGTGCACCCGAACATCACATGCAGTGCTTATTTTCTTTATTTTCTTCCACTGATCATTTCGTCCAGTGATGCATCGACCGACCGTCTTTCATGTTATTATTTTTTTCTTTTTCTTTCTTTCTTACTTTCCAGCCGATCGAATGCACTGATTGAGTTTTATTTTATTTCTTTTTCTTCCATTGAGTTGCACCGAGCTGCATGTTATTATTTCCAGCTTGCACCGAAACACATGCATGCACCGAATGGTTTTTTATTTTCTTTCGGTTTCTTTTATTTTTCTGTTTTCCTTTCAGCATGTGCATTGTTTGTTCTTTGTTCCCCACAAAACTCCAGCCGAATCTGCACTGAACGGTTCACTTATTTCAAACTCGGGTGTTCTGTTTCGGAGGTACGAAAACAGAGGAACCCGTGCGGTTGTTTCGTGGTGGTGGAGAGGCTGTGCTGCTGCCGGAGGTGGAGAGAAGGTGTAGTGGCGTCGGAGAGTTGCTCATGGTGGCTTGGGCATGGCTGCGTAAGGCTTGGAACGGCATGCATGGCGTTGCATGCAGTCGGTCGAGAGGTTGAAGATGAATCAAAACGGCGTCGTTTGGTTTTCGATGGAAACGGCACGTCGTCGACCTCAAACGGCAGCTTCAAGTTCTGTGCAAAACGACATGTCGTTTTTCCAAAACGACATGTCGTTTTTCCTAAACGACATGTCGTTTAGGACTTGTGCAGAAAAGAAAAAAAATAAAATAAAATAAAATAAAAATAAAATAAAATAAAATAAAATAAACTAAAATAAGATATAATAAAAATAAAATAAAATGAAATAAAACTAGAAAAAGAAAATAATTAATTTAAATAAAAATTAAATAAAAACTAAACTAGAATAAATAAAAAAATGTGTTGTGCATGTGAGACAATAAAATCAAATTAAATCACAAGTTATAAAAATAAACATAAACTATGCTTTTAATCAATTTAAAACACAACTTGGATTTATTGCCTCTTGATTATTTTTCTATCTAAAATCAATGATAATATGATAAAACAATTAAAAATACATTGATTTTAACTATATAAATTATGCAATAATGCAGCTCAATCAATGTTGCAAAGCCCCCTTGACTCATTTCTGGATTGGGGTGCCAGTGTTGTCATCAAGTCGAAAACAAGAGGTTATCTACGAAACACTACCTGCGTATTACTCTTCTTGTAAAATGTAGGGTCACAATTCCAGAACTTGCAAACCTAGACAAGCGAGGAACAAAGAGAAGGCTCTAGTTGGTAGAATAGGCCATCTGGAGAAGGAAAAGCCAGTAGTAGAATTGGGTACAGAGTTGAGTGTACCTAGTGAAATTCCCCTACCTACTGTTGTGGATAATATAACTGGTACAGAAACAGAGGTTGTGGAGGATTTGGTGGCTGAGTTAATTCCTCCATCGGTGGTGCAGGTGGCTCATAAGGAGGAGAATCAAGTGGTGCAGTTAGTATTTGAGAAGGCAGGTCATCTGGTGCAATTTGTTCATGATCAAATGGTGCACTTGGTTCCTGAAAAGGAGGATCAAGTGAAACATTTGGTATCTGAGAAAGAGGATCAAATGGCTCAGTTAATACCTAGTGTGGTGCAGTTGGTTGAATCGGTGGGTGTTCAGTTTGAGATTTGCGGTACCTTGGTACCCATTTCTAAAACACAGGCAGCATCAAGTCCAGACGATGATGGTAGTGCTACGGATTTGTGCCAAGTGGAGGCCTCTATGGATCTTATTCAAAATAATGAAAATCTTGAAGTCCTGATTGAAGCAGTGCAGGTTGAAAACCTTGAAAATCTTAAGGTCCCAATTGCAGCAGTGCAGATTGCAACTTTTGAAAACAATGAGGCCCCGATTGAAAATATGCTAGTGGTTCAGAGACAGCCTTTGGAGGCAGATGAATTCAAAGAAGAAGTTGATGAAGAGATTATTATGGAGGAAAATATTTCTTCAGAATCGGAACCAGATTTTCTTCCAGAGGTGTTCTCATAGGATAAAGACTACCTTACAGAGTCAGAGATAAATGAAGGTAAAAAAAAGTATAAGAAAAAGATGTTTATTAAAATGCGGAGCTCTTCTCAGGTCCTTGCCCGAAATTCTAATCTTGATCAATGATTGATTCCATCTTGGTATGGAATATTAGAGGAGTTGGGACCTCTAAAAGTAGATTAAAGGCATTGATTGGAAAATTTAAACCAAAATTCGTTGCTCTTTTAGAACCTTTCAAAATTTAGAGGATGCTTGTAATTTGGCACGTTGGCTAAATTTTGATAATTTCATTTCTAATGAGGTGGAACGGGGGGAAATCTATATTTTTTGGAGTAGTACTTATGAGGTGCAATTTTTCCGGATGGGTATGCAGTTTATTTCTATTACAGTAGGTTATGGTGTTGAGAAATTTTTACTTACAGTAATATATGCTAAATGTATCTGGGTAGAAAGGCGATATCTCTGGGATGATCTCAATGTTAATAATTTGGGTTCGGATCCTTGTGTATTTGTGGGAGATTTTAATATTATTCGAAATGATTCTGAAAGGAGGAGAGGTAGACCTCGGTTGCGTGTCACTATGGATGAATTTAATGATTGGATTCATCAAGGGGGTCTTATGGAAATGGCCACAAAAGGAAGTGTTTTCACTTTGTGTAATGGGCAATCGAGTTTGGCCCGATCATGGGCACGTCTGGACTGAGCCCTCATGGATAGTTCCTTCATTACTTTGTTTCCTAATGCTATTTGTTCCTATTTGCAGCGATCTATTTTGGATCATGCCCCCATGGTCATCGAATTCAAGAAAGATCCTTTCTCTTATGGACTTACTCCGTTTCGTTTCCAACAAATGTGGGTGGATCATCATGGTTTCTTGGACTATGTTCGGGCAAATTGGGAGTTATAGGTGGAAGGGCGCGACAGATTTTGGCCAAGAAATTAAAACATACGAAGGTATTGCTTTGGGAATGGAATAAGAGGGTCTTTGGTCATACTTTGGGGCGTATTGATTCACTTAAAAAACATGTTGAGGTGATTTATCAGCAACTTCAATCCAATTGGGAGGTAAGCCTGGAAAGGGAGTTTCATGAGGCTGTCTCAGATTTGGCTAGTTGGAGGCGTAGGGAAGAGATGAGATTGGCTCAAATGGCCAAGTTGAAATGGCAGGTGGAGGGTGACCGCAATTCTAAATTTTTCCAACCTTGCCTAGCTAACAGAAGAAGAAAGAGAGTATTGGAAATGAGTTCTAATGGGGTGCATTATGAGTCTCTGGAAGTATTCACCAAGGGGCATTGGATTTTTTCCAAAGTTCACTTCAAGGTGAGCCACCCGAAGAGCGGCCTAATCTAGAAGGGGGCATAGATCCGACTGTATCAGATGAGGAAAATGGCTCCCTTCTTCGCTTGCCTACACTAGAGGAAGTTTTTGAGGCTTTGTCATCCATTCCTAATCATAGTACTCCGGGCCCGGATGGGTTGGGTTCAGGCTTTTATAAACATAGTTGGGAGATTGTGAAACTTTATGTTTGGAAGGCTGTTTTGGAATTCTTTACGTCAAAGCATCTTCCTAAATTTTTCACTACCTCTTATTTGGTTCTCATTCCAAAGATGGAGTCGTCCACAGGTTTTGATAAGTTTCGTCCAATTAGTCTCTGTTCTATTTTTTATAAAATTTGCTCCAAGATTATTGTCACTCATTTAAAAAGTATTTTCCTAGCCTAATCTCTTCGGAACACGGCGCCTTTATTCCTGGTAGAAGTATTTTTGAGAACATTAGCCTCACCCAGGAAATAATGCATTCTATTAATAAAAGGATCCATGGGGGTAATATTATGCTAAAAGTGTATATGGCAAAAGCTTATGATCATGTGGATTGGGTGTTCTTGATTTCGGTCTTACGGAGGTTTGGTTTTTCTTCTCAAGTTTGTGACTTGATTCATTCCTGTATTTCTACTCCATGGTATTCTATCATGATGAATGGTACTGTTAAGGGTTTCTTTCCAGGTGGTCAAGGTTTTCGTCAAGGTGATCCTTTGTAACCCTATTTGTTTATCATTCAACAAGAGGTTCTTTCCAGATTGATCCATAGGAGTATGCGAGAGAATACTTTTGGCCTTTTCTCTTAGGCCCGAGGTACACCTATTATCTCTCATTTGATGTATACTGATGATGTCATGATATTCACTAATGGAAGTCAGAGGTCGGTACAGGTTCTTCATCAAATTCTTAGTCAATATGAAAGGTGATCGGGTCAGACTATCAATGTCCATAAGTCTACCTTATATTGTTCAAATAAAATTTCTACTGGGCACAAGCATCAGCTTTTAAGTTACATTGGCTTTATGGAGGGGATTTTCCCTCTCAAATATCTAGGTGTGCCGATTATCTAGGGAAGACTAAAGCAGGTTCATTTAGATGACATGGTGAATAAAGTGAGGCAGAAGATCAGTGGATGGAAGATGCTGCTGCTTTCTACGGGTGGTAAACTTGTTCTTTTGAGACATGTTATTTCTAGCATGACTATACACCTATTTGTTGTTTTACGGGTTCCTCAAAGTGTTATCTCCAAGATTCATAGATTGATTAGCTCCTTTTTTGGGGGGGAGAAACCGATGGGCGTAATAAAAAGAAATGGGTGGCTTGGAATCTTATTTGCAAGCTTGTGGAAGAAGGTGGGCTTGGTGTACGGAATCTTCAGGACTCTCAAAAAGCCTTACATATGCATTTTGCTAGGAACCTTATTCAAGGTAATTCTTTATGGGCTAATTTTTTTAACGAAAAATATGTTGGATCGAAGCCATGGGCTATTATAGAGACAAATAAAAGACCTAGATTTTGGAGAATGTTTGCTAATTGTTTTCCTTGTTTGTTAAATAATTCTAAGTGGAAGATTAGAGAAGGTGATATTTTTTTCTAGTATGACAAGTGGAGGGATAATGGTCCTCTTATTAATGAGATGCCTCTTGTAGGTTCACCACTTTTAAAAGTTAAAGATTGCAAGTTGTCGAAGAGTTGGGATGTAGAGTTGTTGGAAAATTTAGTAGGGCAGGATAAAGTGGATGAGATTTTAACCTTCTTATCTGGGACGAATTATGGGAAGGATGTCTTAGTTTGGACTCCTACAGACACAGGTTTGTTTTCTACCAAATCTACGTGGAATTGTATTCGTATCAGAGGTACCCCTATGGAGTGGCATGTGTGGGTTTGGCATAAGAGCCTTCCTTTAAAAATGTCTATCCATTTTTGGAGGGCTTGGCATATGGCCTTGAGTGTGGATGATAGATTGCGCCGTATTGGTATTCCCCTTGTTTTTAAATGTGATTGTTGTAACAATGGTCATATTGAAGACATTAACCATGTGCTTTTTTAAGGTGATTTTTCTCAAAAAGTCTAGTCCTTTTTTGGAAATCTTTTTGGCATTCCTCTTACTAGGTCTTGGAAACAGAAAGTTGGGACTTGCTTCAGGCGTGCTAGCTCTTCTTCTCAGGTTGGTTTTATTGTTGGCATCATTCCCATCATTGTTACTTGGTACCTATGGAGGAGGAGATGTCTTGCTAGGATGGAAGGTACTCTGGAATCTCATAATACCATTGTTCATTCTATTTTTTTTTTTTTTGGTTAGGATTTCTTAGTCAGGCAGCTAAGCAAGTCAAGAGCCTGTCACGCAGGGATGGCATGCTCCTTGAGGCCCTGCAGATTAATCCGGTGGTCCCGAAAATTCCAGTTTCTAAATTGGTAAGGTGGTTAAGGCCGTAGTTGTGGTGGTACAAATTGAATACGAATGGTAGTAGTATTGGTAATCCAGGTGCTTGTGGCATCGGCCGAGTTATTCTTAGTGATTCTGGTGAGTTGGTTTAGGCCTACGCATCTCATATTGGGTTTGGTTCTAATAATAAAGCAGAACGTCTGGCTCTCCTTCAAGGATTAAAACTTCGTTAGTTTTTAAACATCTCTAATGTGATTGTTGAAATGGATTCTATGGTGGTTATCTCTTGGTGGCTCAAAGGAAGATGTGGTGTGTGGTAACTTGAGAATTTTTGGGAGGAAATTAGTGAGCTATCCAGAACTATTTAGTGCCATTTTCAACATGTTTTGCATGAAGGTAATAGGGTGGCGGATTGGTTAGCCAAGGAAGGGGTTTCAGGTGCTGATTTGGTTTATTCTAATATTTGTAATATGCCTCGGATCCTTCGTGGCTTGATTCATTTGGATTTGTTTGGCCTTCCTTCAATTTGAAGATAGGTCTGGGTTATTTTTGGTGGCTTTTCTTTTTGATCTATAGGCTTGTCTTAGTTTGGTTTTTTGTTTTGCAGTTTTTGGGATTACTCATAGACCTTGAATTGTTACCACGGTATTCCTCTGCCACAAGTGAGGGTTCTTATTAATAAATATGGGAGGGGGGTCACTATTGGACATGTGGCCTTCCGCTCTTCTTTAAAAAAAAAAATTATACTTCTCTCAAAATGAAAGTCTTAAGGCTCAATACTTAAAAGAGAGAGATTGAAAGTTTTTGATGAATGAATGTTATAAAGTTTGTAGTTGATGTGTGATTTTGAAAATCTCAAATGAGTTATTTATAAACATATGAGACTTCCTTTTCGAGTTTAAAAAAATTTCAATTTCAAAAAAGAGCATCATTCATTTTTCAAAAAATTCAAACAAAAGTTTCTCCTTTTTTAATTGTCCAAGACAACATTATTGAATTTTCTTTTTTAAATTTTCAAACAAAAATCTTTTACTTTTTTTTTTATATGTAAAAAAGAGTATCAATCACTTTTCAAACTTTTAAACCTATCATGCACATGTTAGAGATGACAATGAATCATCTTTTAAGTTTTTACAATTTAAACTTTCAATCATATCATGTACATGTAAAAAATGCAAATTGATGTTTTATGAGAAAAGATTCTTTTTGAACCTTAAACCTATTTCGATTATGAAAGAGATGTACAAAATTACTCTAATAACTTTATTTGTAAGTTTCTTCCATGTCTTGCTCATTCTTGATTAGTTGATATCATTGACCCCATTTATGTTTAAGACTCTTTTATGCTTGAACTCTATTGTTATTATTAAAATCCATAAGTAGATATAGAGTTATACGATGGTTAAAATCTTGAGCTCAACAATGTTCCCCTTTTTAATGATAAAAAACTCTTAGTAAGATTCTAACATCCGTAGTAATACTTAAACTCCTCATGAGAATGTGCGTTAGTTTTTTAAGCAATAGATAAATTTAATTTCAAGTGCATATATATATATATATATATATATATATATATATATATATATATATATATATATATATATCTCAAGCTTAACCATTCAAATGACATTAAATCAAATAAAACATTTGCAAAAGCATGTTAATGTTCTACTATAAACTTTTTTTCCTTTTTGGCATCATTAAAAAGGACTGTAGTAACCAGTTGACGGATAAAATGGGGTGTTAGTAGAAACTGTAGAGAGCTGAATAGTTGGAGCTGCTTAGGCCATACAGTGTTGCAGAGCTATGAGGTACGTTATCGAGTTAGTGCTGAAAGAGCTTCAAATCCGGTTGATATTTTTGACAAATGAGATTCTTGAAAGCGTTGAGTTTTTGCTGAAAATAATCATCCTTACCCATCAAATTCTCAAGAGAAAAATTTCTCATATTGTTTCTTGACATTTTTTTGTTTATCCAAAATAAGTTTTTATAGCCAAGCAGTTTTCTTCCAATAATGTTCCATATTTGAAGCAGGAGCCTTTCACGCCTCAACAACATGTTTTCTCCACTAAGACTATTAGTGCCATGATAAGAGTAGAAATACATTTGACTTGCAAGACTGATTTTGAGGTCATTGCAGAATCAAGGACTCTTAGTGCTCAATATGCTGCCTTTACAATTGTCTCGAAGATTATGAGCGAGAGTGACTGTGATTGGTCAGCTTAAAAATCAAAATTTTGAATTGCATCAAATGCTTGCTGATAAAAATACAAATAATAAAAGGTTAAAACAAGAAAACAAGGAGTTGAAAAAGTTGACAAACTGGTATGCTTGTGACCTTCAACCATGAGTAGAGGAGTAGGAAAGAAAGAAAGCTCAGATCTAAGGCCAACAATAGCAGATAATGACAGAGGTTAATCGCTTAGGAGAAAGTAACTTGGAGAAGAGAAAAAAACATTTGGGCGACAAGCTTTATTTAATCTAGCTGGCTTAGTAAAAAGGACTTTTGACTAAAGGACTCCAACAAATCTTGTAATGTTGACCAAGTAAGATATGAAGAAATATGATGTTTTGTCTTGTGTTCATGTTTATCCCTAAAAAGGTAGTCTTCAGCTTATCCAATTTGCATTCAATTTTCTTTGCTTATCTCAATCTACATTTTCTCAAATGACTCAACAATCTTCTTCCAATAATCATTTTAATCAATATATTAGGTGTTCTACACCTTAGCACCAGATTTCTTAGCATCTACCATAGATGTCATGGTGCAGCAAGAAAAGATCTAGTGAATAACTCAGTTGATGAGGCTATTTATGACTAGTGACTCTTGGTACTTGATATTCATCATCTATTGTCACATTTTCGGAGCTATTGTGCCCCAGAACAAAGTGAAGTTGAAAAGCTTAACGAGATTATTTATGTACTCCAACGTCTTGTTTAGCATTCTAACATAATGATAGGGACCTTAATGCAACCAAAAAAGGAGTTAAAGTCCTTGTCGGACTCTTCATTTTGATTGCCTAATCCTTTAAATAAGGATATCATGTTGATTTTTGAAGAGGAAGAGCGCTTAAAGAATGAGTCTAAGAACCTCAAATCTTTGTATAAATATTTAAAAAACATCCATAGCATCCATAATTCCTAATTCTCTTCTAATCATTCATAATCTATTTTCTGGGAGAGGTTTTGTGAAAATATCTGCCAAGTGATTGTGTGTGCTTGTGAAATCCAGTACAATATCACCATTTTACACATGATCTCAGAGAAATGATATCTACAATATGTTTAGCCCTAGAATGTTGTGTCAGGTTCTTTGAAAGATTTATAGTACTGGTATTATCACATTTGATTGGAACGTGATTATATGTGAGCTTAAAATCACCAAGTTGTTGCTTCATGTATAGAACTTGAGCACAACAACTATTAGCAGCAACATATTTTGTCTCAGCAGTAGAAATTACAACATAATTTTACTTTTTACTAAATCCTAAAACAAGCGCATAACCTAAGAAATGACATGTTCTACTAGTGCTTTTTCAATCAACTTTACAATTGGCATAATCTGCATATAAGTAGCTGATTAGATCGAAAGAAGTATACTTAAGATACCATAACCCTATATCAATTGTACCAATAAGATATCTAAGAATACAGTTAACTACAGTCAAATGAGATTTATTTGGAAATGATTGAAAACGTACACATAAACATACATTGAATAGAATATCTGGTCTACTTGCTATCAAATAGAATAGACTACCAATCATTAATATTGTAAGACTATCAGTCCAGAAAAAATCGATTGAACAATTTAGTCCAATCTGGACCAGATAGATAGTCTTATTAGTTGGTCTCGAGATGTGGTTTTTTTCTTTTAACCGAACCGAACCAAGACTAACCAAATGTATATATATTTAAATATTTGTAATATATATAATAGATTATTTTTTATAGTAGTTGTATAAGTTAATTATGTAATTTTTATCCAAGTGATCATCATTGACCATATATACATTAAAATCATTTAATATTCATTAACCATATATTAAAGGGATCAATTAATTTTAATTTTATTAATTTAATTAATTTTTCTGTTAAAAAAAGAAAAATATGTTCATGGACTGAATCGGACTAATCGCTAAGGATTTGGTCTGGAAAAAATGATAGACCAAAATTTTTCGTCCATGACACCCCCCAACCCCCGCGGACCAGACTAGACCGGACCGATTACACCCCTACTAATCATACCTCAATATACATTTGAGTCGATTGGCTTACCACTTTCATCTTTGTCAAGTTTGGTGGATTGGTTTATTGATGTTTCAATTCCTTCGCACTCTCCATTCTAAATTGTTTGAATAATTCTTTTGATGTATTTTGACTAATTAATTAATTTTTCACTTTTTGCTTGCTTAGGTCGCAATCCGAGAAAGAAGCTAGGTTCTCCCATCATACTCATCTCAAATTCTTCCTGTATACTCTTAGCAAAATTTGACACATCTTTTCATTAATAATATCAAATATTATATCATCTATATAAATTTGAACAAAAAAACTATCATCCTTAAAAGAGTTGTGTCGATTTTTCATCTTGAAAAATATTTTTCAATCAAGAAACCACTAAGAGCTTGTTTGGGGAGTAAAATGAGAAGAGAATTTTGTGAATAGTAGTAATATAGTTTGTGTATAGTAGTAAGATAGTTTAAGTCGAGTAATTTTTGAGTTTGGGGGAAAGAAAGAGAAAAAGTTGAATAAAAAATATTATAAAATTAAAATAATATAATAATATAGTTTTATAATATTATTTTTGTTTGGTGATTTGAAAAAGTTACAATTATTTTTTATTTTTTGTTTGAAAATTTGAAAAAGTTGTAATGATTAATTTGAAAACGTAGTAATGATTAGTTTAAAAATTTTGTATTTGAATTATGTTTGAGAATAAGATGAAATGAAATGAGATCAGATGAGAATTTTGTATATCATCTAAACCCCAACCCTACCCTAAGTCTCTCATACCAAGCTCTAGGAGTCAATATAGTGCTTTTGTGAACTTAAAAATATGTTTTGGAGAAATATGATTTTCACAACATGGAGGTTGTTCAACACATACCTCCTCATTTAAAAAACCACTTAAGAAAGTACTTTTAACATTCCTTAGAAAAAGTTTGAAATAGTTATAATAAGTATACGCAAGTAGCATACATATGCTTTAATATTGCAATTGATGCATATGTCTCATCATAATCGATTCATTTTTCTTAATTGAAACCTTGGGCTACTAGTCAAGCTTTGTTTCTAGTTTTGGCTTCAATCTCATCTTTTTTTTTTAAAAAAAAAAACTCATTTTGTTTCAATGATTGTATGATTTTTGGGTCTAGGAACAAGTGCCCAAACACTTTATTTCAGATTGATTTAGCTCTTCTAGCATTGCTAGAATCCAAGATTGATCAAGAAGTATTTCATCAATATTTTTGGATTCAATCTGAGATGAAAAAAAAAAAAAAAAAAAAGCCATACAATTGTAAGTATTTATAAGAGATGATCGAATACTTACACATCGTGATGATTCTCCTAGAATTTCTTTTGATGGATAATCTTTCACAAGTTTCTACTGTTTGGTCGCATCTTGCATTAAGTTTTGAAGATATTTCTTGATATTTTCACATTAAATTTCGTCTATTGTGTTCTCTTTATTGAGCCTGAGGCTTTCCATGTTATTTATAAGTTGTATTTTTTTATCAACAGATTTCTTGGAAAGCAAGGAGTTAGATTCATCAAATACTACATGCATAGATTCTTCTACAGTCAGAATCTTTTTGTTGAAGACTCTATAACTTTTAATATTAGTAGAATGCCCAATAAAGATACCTTAATAAAATCTTGCATAAACTTGCCTAAATTATCTTTGTCATTCAAAAAAAAAAAAACTTTTGCATCCAAATATATAAAAGTAACCAATGTTGGACTTTTTCCCATTCCAAAGCTTATAGGGGGCTTTATCCAACTTAGATCTTAACATAATTATATTTATAACATAACATGTAGTACTTACCACTTCAACCTAAAAATAACTAGGCAGGCAAGTTGTTCTCATTGAGCACTGTTCTTGCCATCACTTGAAGGGACTTGTTCTTCCTCTCTACTATCCCATTTTGTTGAGGAGTTCGAGAAATAGAGAAATTATGCATCAAATCATTTTCACCACAAAAAGTTTCAATATCTTTGTTAGCCAACTCTTTCCTCCTATCACTTCGAATACTTGAAATAGTATTGCCCTTTTCCATTTTGGATTCTTTTGCATAACTTGGTAGATGTATTATGTGAGTAAGAAAGATGACCCCAAGTATATCTAGAGAAATAATCAACAATAACAAATGCATAACATTTTCCTCCTAGACTTGGAACTCTATTCGGTCTAAAAAGATCAATGTGTGTCAGTTGTAGTGATCTAGTTGTGAAAATATGTTTCTTCGTTTTAAAAGAATTTTTTGTTTGTTTATGAAACTAGAATATATCATAGATTTAGTTTTTAAGAAAATTTACTTTTGGTAAACCTCTCATGCGATCATTTTTTGAAAGCTTGGAAATAAGTTCCATGTTGGCATGATCTAGTCTCTTATGCCATGCCAACTAGTTTCATGAGCTAAAAAATAAATAGCATCTTGTGAGACAATTTCTTCAAATTCAATTGTATAAACATCTAAAAGCAATAAAATGAATATTGCAGTCATGATCATTCAAAATAATGCACTTATTCATTTTAAAAGTAACTATAAAACTTTTATTACGTAGTTGACTTATGCTTAAAAGATTATGCTTTAAACTTTCAATAAGTAGCACATCTTCAATTATGAGAGAAGATTCATTACCAATTTTACATATTCCCACGATCTTTCATTTCGAGTTGTCTCCAAATGTCATGTGTCTTCCATCTTTGGATGTAAGATCAATGTAATTAGTTTTATCTCCAATTATGTATATTGAACATCCACTATCTAGAAACTATTTATTTTTTCTTATTGAGGACTCCATGCATTCGTCAAGGTCATCTTTATCCATAAGACAGATTTGTCGTTTCTTCATTACTCATTTCTCTATCTAAGCTACTATAATCATCCCATGTGGTTTTCATTACTTTCTTGTTCTTGTTTCGATTTTTCTTTAGTAAAGGACATTCCGCTTTGATATGTCTGGCCTTATTGCATTTATAACAAGTTAGAGAATCATTTTACAAATATCTTCCTTGAAAGAGTTTTATTTTTCTTTAAGAATCTCTGAAATCTCCTTATTAACATTGCAACTTCTTCACTTTCACTTTCATGAGAAACAACTTTAAGTGCTAATCTCTTCTTTAGCTTTCTTTTTTTTTTTTCTCGTCTTTTCAATGTTTACTTGTGGGTGGTAATTGACCTTTTGAGTTCATTTATCTTGAGTTTTGTAAGGTCTTTGGCTTTAAGAAATGTCATTACTTTTGGTTTCCAGCATTTTGGCAGAGAGTTGAAAATTATTTTTGCCATCTCAAAGTTGAAATAAACCTTGGCACAAGCTACTAAGCTATTTATAATATTAGTAAAATGAATATACATAGTGGAGATAGATTCATCATCAGTCATTTTAAAGATTTCATATTCATGAACAATAATGTAAATCTTTTACTCCTTGACTTGCGAAGTCTCTTCATACGTTACTTCCAACTTATCCCAAATCTCATTTGTTGACTTGTAAGTCATTATTTTGCTAAACGCATTTTCATCAAGAGCGAATACAACAATTTTGTGGCCATTTCATTTAGGTGAAAATATTTCTTGTCTTCATTATCCAAATATTCTTCTTCTTTTATAACCTATACTCCATCAACAACTTTTGTTGGGATATAAGATCCTTTTACAATACTTCTCCAAATTTCTAGATCTTGAGCCTGAGCTCATAAGAGATATGCAAATTTAATATTTTAACGAGGTTCAGTCTCACTGCCTACGTTCTTGCCTTAAGTTACCTCTTGAGAATTTTCAAATTTACTATTAAATTTCCTTTAGGTGGAAATAAAAACTTATTTTACCTTTGAGCAATACCGCTTCAAAGAATACATGTAGAACGCCTTTTACACTTACAATCACCTTATAAGTGGTTATTAAACTATTCCTTATGTAGAACTTCTACTCCACTCAAAAGGATTATATACACCATTTTATTATTTATTCAAGAGCTAATAGCTGGTAGATTATCATAGTACAGTTCTTTATGAGTGAAATGAAAAACGTATGATGCATACTATATCTTTATCAAAATGAACAAGTATTAAAGTTCAATGCTTAGAAGAGAGATTGAAAGTTTTTTATGAATAAATGCTGTAAGGCTTGTAGTTGATGTGTGATTTTGAAGATCTCAAATAAGCTATTTATAAACATATGTGACTTCTTTTTCAAAGTTTAAAAGATTCAAATGTAAAAAATGAGCATCATTCATTTTTCAAGAATTTCAAACAAATCTTTCTCCTCTTGTAATTGTCAAAACTAACATCATTCATTTTTTCAAAATTTTTAAAGAAAATTTTCTACTTTTTCCATATGTCAAAAATAACAATAATCACTTTTCAAATTTTTTAAACAAAAGCATTTACCTTTTACATATGTCAAAAAGAGCATCAAGATTTTTATAAATCTCAAGCAAAAACATTTACCTTTGCATATGTCAAAAAAAGCATTAATCACTTTTTAAACTTTCAAACCTATCAGCCACATGTTAGAGATTACAATCAGTCAACTTTCAAATTTTCAAAATCTAAATTTTCAATCATATCATGCACATGTGAAAAATGCAAATTAATGCTTTATGAGAAAACATTCCTTTTTAGCCTTAAACCAATTTTAAGTTTTGAAAGAGATGTACAAAGTTACTCTAAGAACTTTATTTGTAAGCTTGCTCATACTTGATTAGTTGATGTCTTTGAACCCATTTATACTTGAGACTCTTGTATGCTTGAATTCATTTGTTGTCATTAAAATCAATAAGTAGGCATAGAGTTTTACGATGCTTGAAATCAATAATATTCATTTTAAAGTCTATGCACATAAAAAATGGGAAATGAAAAACCCAATGCAATCACATGTCTAATTTGTGGATCTCAAACTCTTAGATGTAACTCTCACCGTGATAGTCCACCTGTGGTTTCAATATTTACTCGTGCCGAAACTATAGACTTCATTGCAGGAAAAATAAAGGAAGAAATCTGATAACTAAAAAGATCAAGAAGGAATGAATCTCTTATATTAGATGTTATAACACTTTGTAGAACTTTGTGATATAATGAACCATCATCAACTACCATATTTCGTATCTAGGCTAGTTTTATAATTATATTGTAAATTAATGAGTTCATATGGACTTAAGTGTGTCAATGGTAGTATGTAAACATGAGCCGGTTACAAAATGCAGAACAAAACAAATTATCAAAATATCATAGCGAACTTCATAAACATTTATTTATAATAATAAAATATATAAAAGTCCTTTCGCATAGGCATAACTAAAAAACATCATAATAGAACATATTCCATGTTTAACCCAAGTGATAAGGTTGTACAATCCCCAATCAAGCAAAAACAAGACGTGAAATCTTTCCCTTTTAAACTCGATGTGTCGAGTGTGCACACAAAAAAGACTACGCAAAAAATCACTTTGTTTCCAAAGTGGGTGCATCAAAAACAAAAGTATTTTACCAACATAATAACAAAGACCACATTTTCTACCTGTGGTAAGGTCGGGATGGAAGCACAAATAGAATGTCATGCCAGAGTGTTGTCAACTGCAATATCATATTAGAATAGAGCACTAACAAAGAAATATCACATGATCATATACAAATTTTCAGGTTTCAAAATCGCTCCTTTTTTCATAGTTGAAAACAGAGTAATTCAAAATGCTCCTGTCTACACCAGTCATGATAGAGAAATATTTCAATTTTATGTTTAGATAACAAGTAGTGCAGAAAAGGTGACCGATGTTGTTTTCAAGACAAGACGTGTAAGTTTTCATAAAATCAAACTCAATCAGGGTTTAGGCAAAGTCTAACATAGGAACACCGCTTACCTAACTTGTTTTTAGAGAATTATCTAAGCCTTGAACTCGAACTCTAGCAATATCACAACCTAACCAAAAAAATAATCACTAACGTGTTAATAATCTATACAAGTACAAACTCAATCTAAATAACAAAATCTTATAATTCCAAACTATAGTTCAACATACACAAATCCATCATAATGCCTCAATTTTTAATCATGACACAAGCACAACCTCCAAAACTCACTACATCAATATTTTCGCCCAACCTCTTTCGATTCTCTTAACCATACACCACACAGACGTCAACCTAACAATCCACAAGTTAAAAAAAAGTTACTCACGACTTATTAAAAAAACTAACGGCCTACAGTTAACCCCAATATGTCAAATTGATATGCCCAGCAACCAAATAGCCTTGCTCCCAACATGTCAAACAAAGAACCATACTTCCATGTCCACTCATTCTCCAGTACACAATAGTACAATCAAGAGAGCACCCAACATCACCAACTATAAAGTCACATAATATACCTTTTCTAACATGCAAAGAGAGATGATCCAACATTCAATAGGCATCCACATACAAGTCACACAATCAGTGTGATTATGAGGCTGTAACTTACCCAAACCGCGTTGTGGTAGTCTATCAAATTAGAGAATGAAGGGCGTTTCCTAGCAACGAATTTGATGCCTTGTGACTCAACATTCAGAAACCACATTAGAAATTAATTTTTGAAATGGGGATGTAATCGCATAGTGGAAGAAATGAAAATTAATGGAGTGATATGACTCAACCAAAGCATACCTTGGTAGCGGGAGGTTGACTCTGATGGTCTTCATTAGTCACGACCTAAATTTAAAAAGAGCATGCAACTATGGAAAAGGGAAACCGATGGAGGAAGGAAGGGAGGGAGAGAGAGAGAGAGAGAGAGAGAGATCATGTGAGATAGAGTAAATGAAAGAAGGAGATAAATAAGATATGAACATAGACAATAGAGAGCCTTATTGGCATCAGCGAGGAGAAAATCACAAAAAACATCGTCAACAGGAAGCGTATAGCACAAGGATCAATAATCAAAATGACGAAGTGGTAACCTGCAACGGTGCAACAAAAGGTAGAGACAAGAGATAGCTGGACAGCGAGATCGAGAAGGAGTGAGAGATGCAGTTGGGCAGAGAAGAGATAGAGAGATAAAGGGACGAATAGAAACCTACCAACATGGTGAGGGGCAACTGACAATAGCGCCTTGACAACAGTGATGCACAACGGGGAGAAGGGAGGGAGCAAACTGTGAGAGAATGAATTTTTGAGTGAAAACTGAAATGACGTAAAGTTGAATGGGGACTGAAATGGGATCATGCATAGTGGAAAAAATGAAGAGAAGGCGACGAGGAAGGAGAGAAAAAAAGGGAAAAGAAAAGACAACTACTAACCCAAAAATGATGTTGTTTCTTCAAGCGGGCTGAGCTTCTCTGTGGGCCTAGGCAAGGCTTGGGCCTACATGTTACACTATGAATTGAGTAGTTGTGTTTGTATCCATTGTAAAGAGGTTTATGAATTTGAGTAAAGTATTTGTGAAGGTAGAAACAAGAGAAACTAGTTGAACCTACTACTTGATAGGGTAGAATAAGATTATGCTGTATTTTTGGCCTAGGTAATTCGGAGTATGTTATAGTTTATACCATTGATTTAGCTCTATCATTTCCTTTACTTGAATCTCTTTTCAATTATATTTAAACCTCCATTTTGTATGTCAAACCATTAAAAATCAATGTGTACTTGTGAGCCACCTTCTCAAGCTTAAACTGACGTGAACAACTATAGGTTATACCAAACTAGTATAGTCTGCAACAGTTGGTGACATCAAAATATATTAAAAGAAATATTTGTATAACAAACTGATAGCAACTTGAATCACTATGGATTCCCTCTTAGTCCAGCAACTTCAATTTTCCTTTCTTTTCTAATTTCTATCCTTAGCTATTGATTTCATATTATTCTAGGCTACATTAGGAGATGTGTTAGCAACCATATCAGCCACAATAGCACCTTTCGCCACCATAACAACTCATGACAACAAGAATAGTAATAGGAACACAATTGCTGTTCCATTAGCAAATTCTAGCTCCAAGCCTCTTGGTTGCCTTAGTTCTTACTTTACCCTTGACTTCCACCTTCCCTCACTTATTCATGACTATAGAAGCTTGAACTAATCCATCATAGAAACACCAAACAACAACTGAAGTTGAAGTAAATAGCAGCAAAACAAAAACAGAAGTAGGAACAGCAACAGTATAGTAGAAAATCTGTAATTCCAACCCCTCTCTCTCTCTCTCTCTCTCTCATCTTTTATGTTAGCTTAAATTCAATTTAATCCCCTATTTTGACATGTTGAAGCACTGGAAATTAGGGTTTATGGATGAGCTATTGATCCTTGGACTCAATCGGTTCCAACAAATGTATATCTTCACTATTTTACTTATTGACAGCAACTTTTGTTGTGACTGCATAGAAATTGACGACCACACAAAAAATGAAAACTAAAGACTAAGGATGCATGGTAAGTATAGAACTATAAATTAAACTTAGCATTTATGTTATAGAATTGGATCGCTTTGTAGAATTTATTTTTTTGATTGAAATATGATTTGGTTAATTTGCATATTTATGACATGTTTTAGAAAAGTACTTGATTGACTATGTAACACTCTAATGGAAGGCCCAAACCACATGACATTTACTCCAAAAAGACTAGTCAATTATACAATTGGAGCCACATTAGAACATTATAAAGAGCAAGAATTTTTCATTTCCAAGCAATGTGAGATCTCATACACCAGCTACCCTTATCCTTGTCATATGGAGTATCACAATTTACCCCCCTTAAATTTCTGAGGCCCTCGTTAAGCTAGTTCATCTTAAGTGGCATGGTTCAAGTCTCACATTTCTGGTTAGGATAGACTCTGATACTGTTTGTGATACCCCAATGGAAGACCCAAACCACATAACCTATATTCCAAAAGGACTAGTTAATGATACACTGGAGCCACATTGGAGCATTATAAAGATGAAGAACTTCTCATTCCGAAGCAATGTGGGATCTCACTCACAACCTACCTTGATCCTTATCGTATGGGGTATCACAAACTATGAATTGTATAATTAGGATTTTGTCATGACCGTACATGCTAGGACAGGATATAACCCCAGTGGAACTCTCTTGACCACTCTGGAGTGAGTAAAAATAGAATATTATCCCTCAAGTTGATGCCAAACAATCAATAGTCTAGCACCGCGCACGGGCCGGGGGGGGTGGACCTTGGGCTAAGGATTTATCATTGTGAATGGGGAAGGGCCATAGTTTGTTCTCAGACAAGGTAAGCATATCATGGTCGAGAACTAAGTTAAATAATGAGTTGTCGTCCTCAAACGATAGGCACACCAGAACACTCAAGCAGTTTGAGGGGCTATGGCTTGTGTAGAAAGTAAAGTGCAAAGGTTTACCTTCTCGCTTGTGGAGGCTAGAGAAACTTTGGTGAAGGATGTTTACATGAAGCCCTAGTTTCTTGATACAAAGTCACATTGAAGGATGTTTACGTGGAGGTGTGATTAAGAGAGCCACTACAGAGTAAAGTACGAAAGAAAAGAAAAAGGAAATGATGTATGGTTTATGAAATGAATGTTTATTGATAATGTTGATGAAGTTATTGTTTTATTGATAAAGTGTACAATAAAATTTATAGTTGGAATTGATTGTGAATTAATGAATGATCGTGGTCATTGTTGTTATGATTATTTTAAATTGAATGAATTCCCATTGTAAATTTTAATATTATTCATTTTAAAGTCTATGCACAGGAAAACAAGAAATGAAAAATCCAATGCAATCACATGTTAAATTTATGGATCTCGAATACTGAAATGTAAATCTCACCATGGTGGCCGTCCACTTGCGGTTCCGATATTTATCAATAACGGAATCACAAACTTCATTGCAGGAACAATAGAGGAAGAAATTCTATAATTGATAAGATCAAGAAGGAATGGAGCCTCTTATATCAGATTTTATAAGACTTCGTAGAACTTCGTGATATAATGAATCATCATCAACTAGTATGTTTTGTATCTAGACTAGTTGTATAATTATATTGTAAATTAATGAGTTCATATGAACTCAAGTGTGTCAAGGGTAGTATGTGAGTTCATGCTTCCATTGCATCGTTTAGTAATTTGCAGAAACAGAAATATAAACCTTATTTTTCCATTAATTTTAATAGCACGATAGGACCATAACAATGAGTTATTGGTTCGACGCCTCAGCAACCCGGTAAGAATATGATGAAATGGGAAGTTGGGAGCATCACATACTAGTAAAGTATTTTTTTTTTTTTTTTTTAAGTGGATATTTCATTCATTGTAGCAAATGCTGGATACAGGGAGGATAGTCCTCAATGAGAATACAGTCTTCATGACAACTAAGACCGAATTTTGCCAATAGATGGGCAAATACATTAGCTTCCCTCTAAACATGCAGGATAGACCAGGAAAGGAAATTGGAGAGCATCATTTTAGTATTTTTAATGACCAGACCAGTGCTACTCCAGCTCTCTTCATTGTGCTGGATTGCCTTCACCACCGAAAGTGAATCACCTTCAAGAATAATCTGTTTAAGCCCCAACTCAGCACAAAATAAGGAAGCCCTTCGAGCTGCTATGGCTTCACCAAGAAGAGGATCAGGGTGTAGATCCATAGAAGAGCACAGGGAAGCCATAACCGAGCCTTCTGAGTTCCTAACAATCACCCCAATTCCCAACCTCAGCTTGTCTTTGTCAATAGCAGCATCCCAATTAGCTTTGTAATAGCCAAGTGGAGGAGCAGACCACCTGCTAGTGATAGGTTCTTTGACTATGATCTGCTTCATACCCTTCTCGAGCCACATGTTGATAGATGCCAACTCGGCTTGTACCAGCTTTGACACTTGAGAGGGTGGTTGAAATTGTTGTTCAAATAACCAAGAGTTCCTTCTATGCCAGATAGCTTTAGCTGTAACTGCAAATTCAATGAGCTCCTCAGAGGATAAATGAGTCAATATAGGAGCCAGGATGTCTTGGAATGAGTCTTCAAGCACACTAAGCTTCTGGATTCTTATTGAGCTCATTGCCCATACATCTTGGGCAGCACCACAAGACCAGATAGCATGGGATACGGATTCAGGTTTAAGGAAGCAGATGGGGCATAAAGGTGAATCTACCATTTTCCTTTTATTCAGATTCAGGTTGGTAGCTAGAGACTCACTAGCAGCTCTCCACAGAAAGGACTTAGTAGCTTGAGGTGCATGGATACCCCAGACTAAGTTCCAAAACCTCGAATTGGATTTCTGGTTGGAAGGTTGTCCCACTCTTTCTTCTGTAAGTGAGGCTTGAAGATAATAGGCACTCCTCACAGAGAACTTTCTGTTGCTTGCACATCTCCAAGTCAACATATCTTGTCTCCTGCATGGGCTTAGTGGGATCTGTCTAATTAAAGTTGCCTCTGATTCTGAGAAGATGGCATATATGAGAGGAAGATCCCACTGCATGGTGGTTGGGTTAATGAGCTCAGAGACTGGGGCTTCAGCATCAAGGATATGAGGAGAAGATTGCACTTTGAATGTAGATGGACAGGGGAGCCACGGATCCTTCCATATCTTAATTTTCCTACCATTTCCAACTCTCCATAGCAGTCCTGCTGTAAGAACTGGTCTGGCCAAAGTGAAGCTTTTCCACACAAAAGAGTCTTGGGCTCTTACTCTTACTGCTAAGAAATCGGATGAAGGGAAATATTTTGCTTTTAAGGACTTGGGCTGCAAGGGACAAAGGGTTTTGAATAATTCTCCACCCTTGTTTAGCCAATAAAGCTAGGTTGAAGTGTTCAAAATCCCTAAAACCCAGTCCTCCCTGCTGCTTTGGTTTCCCTAAAGTCTGCCAGCTCAACCAATGAGTTTTCGATCTGCTATTGTTTTGCCCCCACCAGAAGGATTGCAGCAGCTGATTTAGACTTTTAAGGATGGTTTTTGGGAGCTTAAAGATTCCCATACTATAGGTAGGGATAGATTGCAGCAATGATTTTAGAAGGGTCTCCTTGCCAGCTTGAGATAACAAATTGCTCTTCCAGTTAACTATCTTGGATTTGATTCTATCTAGACTAGAGTGGAAGGCCTTAGTTCTGTTTCTACCCACATGAGATGGAAGTCCCAGGTATTTATCAAAAGATCCAAAAGCTTTTATACCTGAGTGTTGCAAAATTTCTTGTTGGACTTCCAAGTTAGTATTGCTGCTGAAAAATATGGAGGTTTTCTCAATGTTAAGTCTTTGTCCCGAGACTTGTTCATAGCTGGATAGCACTTGTTGCAGTCTGCACCATTCATCCAGGTTTGACTTACAGAAGACCAGGCTATCATCTGCAAACAGGAGGTGATTCACTTGGAATGAGCCTCGGGCAGCTGGGATCCCAGAAATAACTCCCTGCACTTCAGCTTGATTTAAACTCTGACTGAGGAATTCAGAACATATAATGAATAGGTAAGGAGATAGAGGATCTCCTTGCCTAATGCCTCTAGTTGGGGTGAATTTTCCTTGGGGTTTGCCATTCACTAGAATAGAATAAGTGACTGTGGTGACACACTGCATAACCAGCTCAATCCATCCACTATCAAATCCCATTTTTCTCATTATTTAATATAACTATATAAATTTTAACTTTCAATACAAGTATATATGGTCATTATATCAATTATACATATTTTTATAACTTATTTATACTAATTTCGGAGTTAGAGGCACAAGTCGGAGTCGGATTGCGGTGCAGAGTCCAAGCTTCAAGTCAAAGTTGAATGTCAGAATTGGAGGTCAGAGTTGGTCAGGAAATAGCTCCGACTCTAAGGAAAATAACTCCGATTCTATTTTCTCGGAGGTTCGACTTCAACGATGTGGTGTTGGATTTAAATAATTGGATTTTTGATCGGTCTTAGTTGGGATGGACAATTTTATCGCAATAAAACGACTTCCATTGAGGACTTTTGACTTTTTTAGAAATAAACTCGATGCAAAAACACTTGGGCATGTCTATTAGTACAAATTGCACATTGTAATATTTTTTTTTCATATTTTTAAATATTTTTAGAAAACAAAAAAAATACATTAATATATTTAAAGCTATTTTTTTAATCATTAAATAAAAAAAATAAACAAAAATAAATAAACTTAGGGCCAACTCAATGGTAAGGCTATTTAGGCCATTGCCTAAGACCCCCACCCTATGTAAGGTCTTCAAAAATAAAAGTGAGGTTTTATTTATTTTTTTTTTTTGAAAAAATAAAATAAAAATTATTTCATTAAATAAAATTTTAAATAATTTTTATAATTTTCAATGTGTGCAAGGTCCCATAATACTAAATTTAATATTTAATACAATAAAAAAATTTTTATAAGTAATACAATGAATTATTTATATTTTAAATATATTTTTTAAGATCTTACTAAATTGAGGGCATATAATCTGTATTGAGACCTTATTTTAAAATGTTACTGTAAATATAAATTCACAAAAACTATATTTAAAGATTTTAAATAAAATCTTATTTTATTAAAAAATTTAAAAATATTTTAAATAATAATTTATATTTTATTATATTATAATTACAAATAATTTACTTAAATTTTATCTTAAATCTCAATTTAAACCGCCTCTGATAAGCTGTGAAATGAGGAGATAAACTCAATGACATCCTATCATTTTCAAAACACGTACACAATGTAGTGATCAGACGGTGAATTAATAATGGCCTTTTCCTTTCAATTAATAAAAGTCTACCTACCCTGTCTACTCGGTATTAATAATGTCTCATTCGATGATTGTGAACGGGATTCATCATTGTTACGATTTTGTCTTTGACATAATTTTTAAAATAAAATAAATAATTTAATTTTTTTTTAATTTTAAAATAATAATAACATTAAAAAATAAATATTTAATAATATTTTATTTAATTTTTAATTTTTATCTTAATTTATTTTATCTTAACTCAATATCTAAACATAAAATTAATTGAAACTCACCAACAAATGAAAGATGCAGGCTAACCCGGTCAACTTGGTCCATTTCTTTACAAATTTCAGTGAATCTTGAGAAGATGAGAGATAAAGAGTTTTCTCTAAAATGGATTGCAGAGATTTTCTTTCAGTCTTGGTTATTAATAAATTTTCTCCTGCACGATATTGTTAAACGCGGTTGCTTTTTTAACATTAAGGTTGCAAGAGAGAATCATATCATTGCAACTTTCCAAGGAGAAGGGGTCCGTCGGATTGGTTGGTTTGGAAAAGATTACCATCGAAAAAAAACAAAAAAAAATTATTGTAATTTTTTAAAATGTCTAAGAGGAACATTTTGAGGCAATTACTAGTCAACAATGTATGTTCATATTCCTTTTTAGAATTTTTCTTATCCTTAAACCCATGTGCATAGGTTTGTTTGACATTCATTTTTATATAATTTTTGTTTTTAGAAATAAATGAATTTTATACATTAGTCACTATTTAATTTCACACCTCACATTTATAGTATTTTTTTATAAGATGTAGAGATTTTTTATAAAATGTGTGAGTATTTTTCATAAATTATAGAGTATAAAATAGTAAATAGTGACTGATGCATAGAATTTCCGTCCATCTTATTATCAAAAAACATGTGGCAAGGTGTGTGACTTCCATATGGAGAATTACTTTTTATTATTAAAAAAATAAAAGTAATTATAAATTCTTTTTTCAAAAGACTAAAAACTTAAAAATAAAAAATGTCGTCCCCCCAGCCTACCTTGTATTTTCCATTAATTAAGATGTCGGAAAATCCTAACAAAAAAAGCCTAATTTAAAACTTGAGATAACACAAAGCGCTTTCTTTAAAAAAATTGCACAATCGGCAAATTTCAAACAAACCTAAACATAAGGGATTATGGACAGAAAAAAGTTCCTATAATTCTCAAAAAAAGTTAACATATTTCGTGCCACTAATAATAAATATAAGCTAGAGAGTCCCAAAGTTAGGTTAAAGCAGCTTGGTGCTCTTTTCCTCCGATCTCTAGCAATGGTACAGGCAAAAGAAAATGTAAAATTTGGTTAAAACCATTTGTTTTACCTTCTGTATATTTCATTCACGAGATATTCTTACGTTAGATTATATTAGTTCAAATAATAATAAAATATTATTAATTTATTAATAATATTTTTTTTTTAATTTTTTTTTTATATTTTACAATTATATTAACTATATGTTAATTTATAATTTAATTTATAATTAAATTATTGTTTGCTAACTTTTTTCTTTTTTTTTTGCCAACCTAATAATATTTTGGAGGAGAGAGAAATAACTCATAAAATATTCAATAGATGTAGAATAGTAACCTTCCAAATATGGAGATTTACTGTAGTTTATAAGCAAAAAAAATGCATTTGCCACTTCCAATACTGACAATTTAATAGGATTGTTAGGGCAATAGCATTGGCTTGCTCAAAGTTAAAGATCGACTAAAATTTAGATAATATGTACTAGAAACACTCCACATTGGATTGGCCAGGTCTAAAATAAAATGGACTTTTGCTACAATGATTGGCCAAAGATAGAGAATCACTATTGATTCACCAAACATTAAAATATTAATTTCTCACTCCAAGAAAATATTAAAATATTAGTTTCTCACTCCAATAAAAATACTATTTAGTTTGTAATTAAGAAATTTAGAAAGAAATTTAGATGAGTTTAATTAATATTTTTTATTATTAATATTAAATGACTTTTAAAAATATAATTTTTTTAATATAAATTTAATTAGAATATAATTATTATTAATATTCAATTGGTAGAATTATAAAATGTGATACAAATAAATTAAATAAAAAAATTATTAATTTAATAATATTTTATTATTATATAGAGAGTAAATGGCTAATTCAATGTGGAGATTGAATGTAAATAGAATAGGAAAATGTAAAAAGGTGTGATATTGGCTAAAGTTTTGAGATGCATTTGACCAAACCAATGTTAGTGCTCTTAACTAAATCTTATTTTGCATTTACATTTGCCTACACAATACTAATGCTCAACCTTTTCGTTTTTCTTTTCTCCACCCTTTTCTCTCTGTGTTCCTTTTATTTTTTCTTTGAGAAATTTTGTTCTCAAGTTAATGTCTAGAACACATTTGGTACATTATTTACATTGCATAATTTAATTTAAAAGATAAATTTTAAAATTTGATTTTTATAAATCAAATTTTACCATTTAAGTTATTTACATGATATACTCAACATATAGACTTAAGAATAGAAAAATTTATTATTATTTAAAATTAAAAAATAATATTTACAGTCACAGATAGCACAATTTCACTTTTTTTTAAAGCACTTATATAATACACTTTATTATTGTAGGTAGTATTGCTCCCTTTCCGATTGTACGTCTTTTTTTTGGTTATATAAGTATGACGAATCACCATCTGTTGTAATGTTTTGAGTAAAATATAATTATTTTTTCCTAGAAAAATAAGTAATACGGCAATTTTTATATTACAAACCACACCATTACGTCCTTTGGACGACAAGAAAAGTCAAGCCATCAAAACCTCAAATAAAAAGAACTGATATGGAGTCATGAACCAATGTACACCTGCGTCCTTGGAAATGGCAAGCCATAGAAGAAAACTGAACAAACGAAGGTCTGCAAGTCGCTTAATGCTTTCTTCTATCTTTTTCTTCTTGTGTTCCTCTCCTGTATATTGCTATGCTGGAGATACTCTTAAGCATGGCCAGTCTATTGTTTTCAACGAAACTCTTGTCTCCGCTGGGGAAAAGTTTGAACTGAGATTCTTTACCACTACCAGCAGTAACGCCACAAGCCCCCAAAGTTTCGTTGGAATATTCTATCATCAACGGGATCGAGATTCAGCTGTATGGGTTGCCAACCGGGACAAGCCATTGACTAGGAATTTCACTGGTGTTTTTCGAATTGCAGAAGATGGAAACCTCAAGGTATTGGGCACCGCTGGGAATGAATATTGGTCTACAGGTCTTGAGAATTCCTCCTCTACAAATCGAACTGTGAAGCTCATGGATTCTGGAAACCTGGTATTAGGCAATGATGATAACATGGAGACGAGTCTGTGGGAGAGCTTCAAAAATCCAACCGATACTTTTCTTCCAGGTATGAAGATGGATGAAAATCTGACATTAATTTCATGGAATGGCAAAGATGACCCTGGAAGAGGGCTATACACGTTTAAGCTAGATCAACAAGGAGAGGGCCACTATGTTGTCTCAAAAAAACCATTCGTTTACTGGAAAAGTCGGATGAAAGGTAAGTTCTCGAGCTCGGATGAAATAATTCCTTATGCCATAGCCGACCTGTTAACCAATTTCAGCAAGAGCTTCAAAAGTTCCGAATTACTGAAAAACATAACAAAACAGCTGCCGACTAATCGAAGTTTAGATTTGACAAGGCTGGTAATGAATAACAATGGGCAGTTACAGTATGTGACCAGGGTTGAGACGAAACGCAATTGGTCTTTAACATGGTCGAAGCCGGAAGACGAATGTGGCATTTATAACTATGGTGGGAAATTCGGGAGTTGCAATATTAACAATTGGCCTTTATTATGCAAATGTTTGCCGGGGTTCAAGCCTATTAACCCTGTTGATTATTGGGAGTCGAGATATTTTTCTGGGGCTGCACCAGAAATTCGGCATCAACTAATTTTGATATATTCTTGAGCTTAAAGATGATGAAAGTGAGCGACCCAGATTTAGATTTCAAGGTAGCAAATGAAGCAGAATGTGAAAAGTATTGTCTTGAAAATAGCCAGTTCGTCGCTTATTCATATCAGGAAGCTGAAAACAGCACGCAAAGAGGTGATACTACCGTTAGTGACAACATCTGCTGGATTTGGAGTGATCGTATAGAAAATCTTCAAGAGGAGTATCCGAACCAGGGTCGTAACCTCTCTGTTCGCGTAGCAAAAGCGGACATAGGTAGTCCTTTTAAAAATGTCAGAATATTATGGAGTTGATTCAATAGCTGAATTGTACCAATAGGCATTGATTAAAATATATATATATATATATATATATATATATATATATATATATATATATATATATATTTATAGATAAGGAAAAGGAAGTGAGAAACAATCAAATCTCACCTTCAAAATCTTTAACTTGTTAGGCAGTCTGAAAACTCTGCATAGCAGATCTGTAACATGTTTTAATGCTAAACAGGTTCCTAAAACTACAAGGGGCAAAGCTCAATTTTTAGTATATATTTTCTATTTTTAACTTTATAGTCTTGCAGAATCAACTGCAAGGACTTGTGAGCCTTGTGGCATATATACGATCCCCTATCCCTTGAGCACGGGAGAAGATTGTGGTGACCCCATGTACTTCATTTTCGACTGCAACACCTCGTCAGGCCAGGTTAGCTTCAAGGCACCCGGCGGCGCCCATCGTGTTGTTAGCATTGATCCAAGTACACGACACTTTGTCATCCAAGTTGAATTCCAAGAATATCTTGATGCAGATTAGACCTGTGTGATGTTATTGCTAAAGAGGAGTCTGTTCTATTGAAACTAGTTTCTTGTTTAGCAATATCTATTTTTTCCATTTGATCTTGAACATCGTCACAGACCCATTCAAGAAGAGCCATTTCAATATATTAAATATCTACGTGAGACATGTCCTCTTTCTTTCTTGTAGAAGGTGATTTTCCTAAGTCTTCAACGAGAAAGATTCGATTGACCTTGATTGTTGCGTTACCTCTTGCATGTATGACTGCTCTCGCTTGTATCATTATTTACATGTGGAAAAGAAAGATGGCCAAGAGACAAGGTAACTCCTTTGTGAAATTCACACCGTACTCCACAATAATATCACAATGAAACCACTTACTAATCTGATCCGGTAATTATCATGTAAATAATATACATGTTTGTCTTCGGCACTCAGGAGTTATAAGAAGTGATAAAAGAGATCGAGCACTTCGCCCATTAGACAGTGAAAGCCATGTCAAAGACTTGATAGACTCGGTTGAGCCCATAGAAGATGGGGAAGGCATTGAAGTACCTTTTTTCGATCTGGGAAGTATACTAGCCGCTACAAATAACTTCTCAGATACAAACAAGCTCGGACAAGGGGGCTACGGGCCTGTTTACATGGTAATCGTAGAAGCATATATAATTTGGTATGTTCATATATACTAGTTTCTGTTATTATTGTGGGTAATTTTGTCACGGTACATTTCCAGGAGGTCAAGAAATTGCTGTAAAGAGGCTCTTAAGTGTATCAGGACAAGGCTTACTGGAATTTAAAAATGAGGTGGTGTTGATTTCAAAACTCCAGCACAGGAATCTTGTTAGACTTCGAGGATATTGCATAAAGGGAGACGAAAAGATTTTACTCTATGAGTACATGCCCAACAAAAGTTTGGACTTATTTCTATTTGGTTAGCTTCTAAACCAAACTCGTAACTTCCTGTAGTGTTTGATAAAACTGTATCTTGTTAAAGTAAAATCTTATTTTTTTGGTGCTGCTAAAATTCTTCTCTTCAATGAAAATTGGAAACCTTGAAAGATCAAAATCTGAGCATGCTTTTGGACTGGAAGATTCGCTTCAACATTATCTTGGGAATAGCTAGAGGACTTCTTTATCTTCACCAAGACTCCAGATTGAGGATCATCTACAGAGATCTGAAAACCAGCAACATTCTTCTAGATGAGGAGATGAACCCCAAAATATCCGACTTTGGCTTGGCAAGGATTGTTTCAGGCAAAGAAACTGGGGATAACACAACCCGAGTAGCTGGAACTTAGTAAGCTTACAGTTAGGCTATGAAAGCTGATTTTCGTATAATATAACCATAATTCCCAATCTCCAAATTCCATTTAGGCAAAACTCAAGAAAGTTTCCAACTTTGTATACTGAAAATCATCCTAATGCAGTGGCTATATGTCTCCGGAATACGCATTAGATGGACTTTTCTCGGTCAAATCCGATGTTTATAGTTTTGGTGTAGTTCTTCTTGAGATTGTAAGTGGAAAAAAGAACACAGGATTTTATCGGTCTAAAGAAGCCATGAGCCTTATAGCTTATGTAAGCGTGTTAAAGTTTTTCACAATTTTTTTAACTTTATTTTTTATCGTCTTATTTCATATCAATATCTCTTTGAAAAATGTATCAGGCATGGTGATTGTGAGTAGAAAACAAGGTGTTGGATTTAATGGACCAGAATTTGCGTGAGAGTTGCGATGTTGATCAGTTGGTGAAATGCGTTAATATTGCATTCTTATGCGTACAAGAAGACCCAAGTGACCGCCCCACCATCTCAAATATCGTTAGCTGTATTCTTGATGGAAATTTAGGACTTGTTTGGAGAGTGAGATAAGATGAGAATTTTGTGAATAATAGTAAGATAGTTTGTGAATTATAGTAAAATTGTAACGCCCCGATCCTAGAGGTCCGGAGAGTTAGCTCATTTTACTTAAAAACATCTCCAATAATCAATAATAAATAAGCAGAAACTCCATAACATACTTAAATTATTTGTTCGTTCCAAAAATCCATATCCCTTCACAGAAATACTGAAAAAAATCTCAATAAAATAAAATAACATCTTCATAAAGATTGAAATTATTCATAACTTGATGTACCAAAATAATCGCTAAAGATAAAACTACTAAATATGATCCTCCAAAAAATACTTGTACCCTTAGCACTTATTCATCTATGATTATCAGATTTTTCCAAGACTTCCTACTTTTTGTTTTCTAGTTGAATCATAAAAATATCTTTAAAATGTTATGAAGATAATGGATGAGTTATCAACAACTCAGTAAGTAAAGAACATATACTAGTATGTAAACATAAGTGTTTTCACATAAATCAGAATACATAAACAAAACATTTCAATTTCAATATGCAAATCTTAAAAATATGTATTATCAAAAAATCAGAGCGACACTTCAAACATTTATCAACATGACTGAGCATCTTCATTTTACATATTATATCAGAGCATCATATCAGAACAGAGGCCATGTTTAAACCCCGTGGTAGGGTTATGTATTCTGTGGAAAGCCAAACAGAATATAGATTGCCATATTATCAAAGTGATTGCACTCAGAGCAGAGACCACTATTATGTCCCGTGCTAGGGCCAGATGTCACTATTATATCCCATGACAGGGCCAGAGGTCACTATTGTATCCCATGACAAGGCTAGAGGTCACTATTATATTCCGTGATAGGCCGCATATCAAAGCAAAACAGAATCAGAATCACCATATCAGAACCAGAATCAAAGTTAGAACAGAATTAGAATCAGAGTCAGAATAAAATTAGAAAGTCATGCCAAAGGTTTTTCAGATGCCACATCATATCAAATCAGAATATTGAAATTCAAATCATTTCACATATTCAAGAATAACATAAACAAAACTTATTCATTTAATCAAAGCAAAACTTATTGAATCTCATATTCGCTCTTTTTCACAATTCAGAAATAAAATAGTAAAATCAGCTCATATATACATCAATTATGACAAAAAGTATTTCAATCTATACAAATTTCATAAGTAAATGCAAAATAAATAACTGAGGTTGTTTCACATTTTTTTCAAAACAAAGATGTATATTTTAAAAATTAACCTTGTTTTATTTTATTTTTATACAAAATCTAGTATAGGAATCCTGCTTATCTGGACTTCTTAACTTTTCATAATATCTTCATAACAGTGCTAAACGAATATCAATCGTCACCTATTGAAAATTTATGTAACTTGAATAAATCTCCAATTGAAAAGTTACTTCGTAATTATACCTAAAATATTTATTTTAATACCTCAAAACTTAAAATTCCTCTTAATTCTAAAACACCATCACTTTCTAAATTCTTCAGTATCCTCTAAATTCATCACTTTCTAAAATACTTACATTGTTAAGCCCACATGCGTCTAAGTCCAAAGGAAAAACCTGCAGCCCACGTGAAACCAGTTTGTTAACAAAGGTGTTTTGGGAAATAAACAAAATACGACCACGTTTGATAGACTAAAATCAAAACCTAACGCCCATTTTAAAACAAACCACGTATTGATTTCAGAACCGTAGAGACGTGCAGCGTGGCTTACCCAACGAGCACAGAGGACCCGTGATAAAGAGCACGGCGTGGCAACACTGGGTGGTCAGCGAAGACACGATGTGAGAGAGAGAGAGAGAGATGAAACTCATAGTGAGACACGACGGACTGGGGGGTGGCACAGAAGAAGGTTTCTGTGGCCCGTCTAGGTGGTTTCCGGCGAGAACGGTGGTTGTCCTACCCAAGCAAGAAACCGGAACCAAAGGCTCCGTGCGGCTTAGCACTCAGTCGAAGTTAATGTTGGACACGGAGCAGAGAGAGGCGGTGGAAGCTGGTTGAGGGTGGTGCGTGCGATGGCCAATCACGAGGAGAAGGATGCACGCGGCAGTGGTCTGGATGGGGGTTGACTGCGGCGTCGCTCAGCTGCTTTACGTCGAACGGCGACAGGCAGAAAAGAAACTGCTCTGTTTTCGGGGAGTAAAACAGAGGTATCTTCGGTGTTTGTTTGACCGTGGAGGAGGCAGGGTGGCTGGGCAGTGGGAGTTGTTCCACGGTGGTTGAGCAGGGGTGCAACGATGGTGGTGCCGGATGGCGCTGTGGGGGTTGTAACGCAAAGGCAGCGGTGACGCACACGTTTGGGCTTCCGTGAGGGTGTTGGACGGCAACGGGGATGGCTGAAAGGTGCAGAGATGACTCCGTGAAGCAACCGTGTGTGGCTATGCTAGCAGGTGTTGGGAGGCAGCGACGGGGCTACGTGGGGTTCACGGTTTGCCAATGGGCTGGGAGGTGGGGCTATCACACGATGGTCTTTGAGTGGAAGAAAAAGGCAGTTACGTGAAGGAGGTGATTCGCTAAAAAAAAAAAAATTAGGCTGCGGCAACTTCTTTTGCAGGAGAGAAAAAACGTGTATTTATAGCGTTGAAAAACCTAGATAGAACAAGAAAAGGGTAACCGTGCATGTGAGAGATGCATGGCATCAAACATGGAACGTGCCTGACGTGGAAACTGGTTCCTGGCTTCATGGACTTGGGTTTTGAGCACCGATTGGGCTTTTTCTTCGAGTATTGGCCTCCCGATTCAATTCTAAAATAATCTAACTTCTACCACCAATTTCTCGTGCCCCATGAAAAGATTTTACCTAATCCAAAAATATTAATGATTCTAACCTAAATAGCAAGCCTAATAAAAATATATTCAACATCGGTCAAAAATAAAATTTGGGCCTACAATCTATTTAAAAAAAAAAAAAAAAAGCTCGTATATCTCAAGTGGACTTTTTATTCATATAAATTTAAAAATTTTAGAAAACAGATTGGTGTTGGATTTGGATATTACAGAGGTAGTTTGAATTTCGTATTTTTTGAGTTTTGAAAAAAAAGAGACAAGAAGTTGAATAAAAAATATTATAAATTAAAATATTATAATAATACATATAGTTTTATAATATTATTTTTGTTTAGAGATTTGAAAAAGTTAGAATTATTTTTTCATTTTTTATCTGAAAGTTTGAAAGAGTTGTAATGATTAGTTTGAACAAATTATATTTGAATTATGTTTGAAAATAAAATGGGATGAGATGAAATGATAATTTTAGGTCTCAACTAAGGCCCCAAACCTGCCCTAATTGTCAAGCTTGGAGCAGCTAGGTTTGTAAGAGTTTTATTAATACTCAATGTTCCATATATCCATATCTTAATGGGCTTAGACTAATTCAAATATTATCGCTTAATGAGTTATAGTGGAACATGAATGCCTTTAGATTTTATGATAGCCAGAAGTCTATTTATAGCACTGAGGGAATAAAGATTCTTACCTACAATATAATTGTGACTTTAGCTATCGGAAGACACTCGGAGGTAACGTTGTTTGGGTGGTCCTTCTCTCATAATTAGGTCAGATTCTCTATCAAACTATAAACAGAGAGATATATTTTCTAACTGTTATTATTTAATATCGTGGATCATAGAAAATCAAATATTCTAAAATTTAATCATGTTAAAATATTTAACATGTGGTATCAGAGACAAGTTGCAGATATTCTATGATTTTATTAAAATATATTATTTAATATTACTAATCGTATTTTTTATTTTATATGATAATAGTATACACTCACATGGTTCTCTCATATATTTGTGTGGTCTAAGTGGCAAAAAACAAATAGAGAGAACAGTGAGAAGAGCTGTTGAGTGGGGTTGGGAGAGGGCGGCATAAGGTGGCCGTAATGCCTCGTTGGTAACCCGGGATGGAAAAACGCCCTCGGCACTTTGAAGCCTCTCTCTGGTTGGTGGCCCAAATCTCTCTGAGATGGGTTTTGGAAAATAAAATAAAATAAAAGGGACAATATCTGGCGTCGCGAGGTGGCCGGAAACCTCCACCCCGACATCCTTGAGACGGCGGTGCAAAGGGCTATAAAGCCCAGTGGCCATAGTAGCATGAGGTAAAGAACAAAAATAAATCATTTTTCTCTCAAAGCATGTCCTTTATTGTTCAAATAATGTATGAATTCTTTAGAATTGAATTATGGCTATTTGTTACAAAAATCTTAATTATTGTTTCTTATTATTTTTATTGTATGGGAAGTCATATAAATGTATGAGTTATTTGGACTTAAATTAGGGCTATTTGTTGTAAAATTCTTAATTATTGTTTTCTATGAATTTTATTATATGGTAAGCCATATAAATATGTGAGTTATTTGGACTTGAATTATGGCTACTAGTCATAAGATCTAAACTATTGTTTCTTATGGATCTTATTATATGGTTGGCCATATATATAAATAATTATTTATTTTAAATAGAGTGAGAAATTTGTACCAAAATCAAGGAAGGGGTTGGTTGCCCAAAGGTACAAAACCTTACTTTATTTTATATGATAAATAATTAACTCTATAATATCATGGATAATAATGAAAAATCTGTGATATAATTAGTGATATGGAGAGAACAATTGGTGTGTCAAAGTTCATTTGTATAGGAGGAATTTTGATGACGTTACTAGTTTATCTACAAAAGTAAATGTTGGAGGGAACAATTTATATGCCTAAGTTTACTCCCAAAGGAGAGTTCTACAGCTAGATCATACACATAATTTAAAATTAGAGGGAACAATTTATCTATCAGAGTTTACTCCCAAATGAGAATTCTAGTGATAAACTAGTTCATTCACAGAATTTAAAATTGGAGGGAATACTTTGAATGTCAGACTTTACTCAAGGAGAATTATGATGATACAACTAGTTCATTCACAAAATTTAAAATTGAATGAAACATTTCGTATATCAGATTTTACTCTCAAAGGAGAATTCTCATGTATAGCTATTTCATCCATATAATTTAAAATTGATGGAAACACTTTATATGTCAAAATTTTGTCCCGAATGAGAATTTTGATAATACAACTAGTTCATTCATAGAATTTAAATTTAAAAAAAATACTTTATATGTCAGAGTTTACTTCCAAATGAGAATTCGGGTGATATAGTTAATTCATCCACAATTTAAAATTGGAAAAAAAATTTGTATGTTGGCGTTCACTCCCAAAAGAGAGATCTCGATTATACTATAAGTTCATTCATAATGGTTTAAATCATGAATTTAAAACTAGAGGGAATATTTTGTGTGTTGGGGTTCACTCACAAAGGTGGGATCTCGATGACACTATTAGTTCATCCAAAATAGTTTAAATTCTATTATTGTTTATGAGTGTCGAACTCAAAGCATTAATGTGATCAAAAGCTTTTCTTGCAGTAAGTATACCAATATCATTGCAATGTTTCCGGTACAAAACAACTCTAGTTTAGAGGGTTGTGCTAAAAATATCTACAAGTGCATAAAATCGTAACAAGTAGTAAAGTGTTTTAAAGAAAACGGATGTCAAACTCACAGAGATTTATTATGCTATTGAAACTGAAATTTACTAAATTAATTACTATTTGAAAAACTGAAATTTGAAGAATAGATTATCTAAATTAAACTGAAGAAAATAGTATTAAAATTAAGATTTTAAAGATAATAAAAATAAATCTAGAGTTTTTGACTTCACCTAACAAATCCCACACAATTTATTCTTCCTTGTTATATAATTCTAATTATTCTAAGATGATGATAAAAATTCCTTAACTATTCAATATTTTCTCTTGAACAATACCAAATATATCTCTAACTAATAACTCCATATCTCTATGTGAACTTAACTAATTAGAGACTCATTAAGTTCTTTGGAGTTTTCTTGAAAATCACACTAATAATGATAAAGTATCTCTACTTTCGCTCAACTAATGATGCTTAATCCTAGAGCTCTAATTACAAATCACCTCTCGGTCTCATTGCGATTCAATAAATTGAACAATAATTAGTTAGAAAATTGCAAGCATTAAGAATAAGGAATAAACACTCAATCATGGAAATATTGAAAATACAATAACTTAGAATATAAATTGTGTTCAATGCTAGACAACATCAAAACTCTAAAAAATAAAATTAATTCATAATAAAATTGAAAAGAAAAATAATAAAACTAGTGTTCTTCGTTGAAGTCGATTGATGAAGCATGCGGCTTTGGCCTCTGCCCTCCAGATCTGCCTCCTAGAAATAAACTAAAGAATAAACTCTGGAATATTGAAATCTAAAACTCAGACTCTTATTTCTATTCATCCCACAAGCCGGGATTAAATAGAAGTCAAAATTCAAATCCGGAAACAAGATAAATGCTACTAATCTAGCCTAAAGATCTGGAAAATAGTTTCTAAAGATAAATGGTAACATAAAAGAAATTATTCCAAAAATAATGAAATTACTTAAAATGGAAGATTCAGTAATAACTAGCTTGATTTATAGAGTTCGGGAGAATTTGGTGGTCAACATATTGATTGCGGAACTCGAAAGAGTCTCACTGAGTAGATGCCGTGCGCGCTGTATATAATTGGTCTCCTCACCTACGAAAAGGAAAGACTCCCGACCGGGATGATAAAACCCTCTCACCAACCGACTGAGCTGAAAGACTACCGATCGGGATGATAGAACCCTCTCGCCAACCTATCGAGCGGTAAAGCTACTTGCCTTTACTTGTTGTTACCTACGATGTCATTTAGGTTGATTTTTTAAGTTGATCATTTAGACTGGTCACCCAATCTAGTCTTCCAAAGCCTAGTCACCAAGTCTTCTCACCCAAGAGGTAAAACATCTCACTTATCGCCTAACTCTTATCGCCAATTCTGATCGCCTTTAGGTCTCCTCGCCTAAATCTTCTCGGCTCTCTTCAGATCTCATTGTCTCTTGTCGGTCTGGATCTGTAGTCTCTTCTTTGGTATCAAAATGCTCTCCATTCACACTAAATCTTCACATTCCTTCAAATCGAAGAAAATAAAATAAAATATATAGAAATAAAATAAAATAAATAGAATTGTAGAAAAACTGACACTTTTCCTAAAAAAAAAAAAAAAGTAATAAAAATCACATAAAAATCACACTTATCAAATACCCCCAAACTTAAACTTTGCTCTCTCTCTAGCAGAGAAGAAAAGAAAGACAATTAAAACAAGAATTGGTTTGATTCATAAAATGTATTGCCTCAAAGATTGCCTAAAGTCTATAATTCAAAGGAATCATTCAAGATTAATCAAATCCAAAAGTTAATTCAAAACTCAATTCCATCGCAGTATCCATCCTCACATTCAAGCATACCTATCACTCTCACTTCATCATCAACTCCCAGGATAGTTTTATGCAAACAAGTAAATAAATAATGGATCTCTAAAAACTCCATAGGCTTGCTTTTCAAATCACTCTCCACTAATGTAAAACAAAAACTATCACCAGGGATCAACAAGTCTTTATTAAGCTTGTAATATAAGGCTAGGGTGAGGGCTACAAAGAAAATATAGGATTCAAACAAAGTAAGAGAACTTAAGTTTGAATACAAACAGAATAAATAGAGCATTCTCACTTCTAACACCTTTTCTTAATCATTGTAAATATCTCATTATTGCACTTTCAAGTATCTCTCTTTACCCCTCTATTCGACAGATCGGACATTTTTTTTTTATCATGTAAATCTTCCATACCTTTTCGACTACCTTTATGGATGACTCTCGTCGGCCTTTTCTTATTGGCCACCCCGTAGACGAGTTGAATTTTCACACTCCCAAACTTATGACTTCGATGATATTGCTATAATTAACTTTACTTGCAGACCTTTTGCTTCAATTGCCTTTCATACTCGTGTGAATCTGTGACTTTGTGTAAACTTAGTTCTCTTGAAAGGTAAGAAAATCAGTGTTTAAGCTCAAATAAGGTAGGGAACATGAGGTTTACAAGAAAGAAAAATATAAGGCCAAAATATAATTTAATAAAGTTCGAAGGAGTGGCTAGGGATAACGATAATAAACAGATAAGCTTGAAAGGCTTAATCAGTCCAAAGAATGCCTTAATCATTTCTCCAGTAATATTATGTCTATGATTTCGCCTCAAGTATAATCAAACAAGTTCTAGAGTAAGTTGAGACCATACAAATTCATAAAATTTACATAAAATTTCTCAAGATATGTAAAACGATTATTGATAGTTATAAGCATTCATTGAACATATAAGATATCAAATTAAGCAAAATCAAGTAAAAAATTAACAACTAGACTTAAGCAATGAGAATTTTTCCTAAAAATTATAATCAATTTCAATCATATTCTTATCATAGGCTTTTTATTCTTCAAACCATACTGTTTTTATTATTATTATTATTATTATTATTATTATTATTATTATTATTATTATTATTATTATTATTATTATTATTATTATTATTATTATTATTATTATTATTATATTTGAAATAAATAAAAGAATTTTCTTTCCCCCAAACTTAAATATCACATTGTCCTCAATGGGAAAGTAGAAGAAAAACTAAAGAAGAGAATGAGAGAAGGTAAGAGGTGCTCCCCTATTTTTTTTATTTTTTTTTTTTCTATTCTTCCAATTGAATATTTTCTTTGAAGATACAACCATGTATCCCTTGGGGATCTCTCCGGCCTCTTCGTTCCTTAAATTTAATGGAAGTGGTTTGAGTTCAAGTTTGGGTGGTTCCTTAAGTGGTAACTTTGAAAATTCAGCTCCATAAGTCTTGTCAGCCATGACCACATCTCAGTTGCTTATTTGAAAACAAGAATGTACCTCAGAAGGGAATTTCATAGATTGAAATATGTCAAAAGTGACATGTTCCTCACTGACCCTCAAAATGAGTTTCTCTTGATGGACATCAATTAAAGTTCTCCCCATCGTAAAGAAATGTCAGCCCAGGATCAAAGGGATCTCCTCGTCCTCCTCCATATCGAGTACAATGAAGTCGGCCGGGAAGATAAATTTATCAACTTTCACCATTACATCCTCAATGAGTCCTCTAAGGTATTTAATAGATTTGTTGGCCAACTGTAGAGAGATAGTGGTCTGCTTTACTTTTTCAAGACCTAGTTTCCTGAAAACAGAGAGAGGCATTAGATTAATACTTGCCTCTAAGTCACATAAAGTTTTATCAAAATATGACTTTCTTATCATGTAAGGGATTGTGAAACTCCCAAGATCTTTCAATTTAGGCAGCAACTTCTTTTGTAAAATTGCATTGCTCTCCTTAGTTAGCATTACAGTCTCATGCTCCTCCAACTTCCACTTGTTTGATAATATATCCTTAAAAAATTTTGCATATTTAGGCATTTTCTTTAAAGTTTCAATGAGAGAAATATTATTATGTAGTTGCTTAAATATACTCAGAAATTTAGAAAACTAATTATCAATCTTATTTTTTCTTAATCTTTGCAGAAAAGGAATTGGTGGATTATGAATTGAAGGAGAATAAGTTTCAGATATAAACTCCTTTGATTTATTGGGTTTTGCTACCCCTTTATTCTCTTTAGCCTTCTCAACTTGCTGGTCGGTCGCATCTCGCTCTGCTTCTATCACCTCGTACTTAGTTTCCTTTTTCTCAAACTCCACATTTTCGGCAGCTTCGACATATCGCTCGGTATTTACTATTTGCGGCTAGTCATATGTCCGCCCACTTCTCAATGTTATGGCTTTGACATGTTCCTTCGAATTGGTCATAATGTTGCTCAGTAAAGTCCTTGATGTCCTTTCAGTAAGCATGTTTGAGAGCTGACCAATTTGTGTCTCAAGAGTGCAGATTGAAGCCGACTTGTTTTGGATCACCATATCAGTCTTTTGCATGTACTGCATAAACATATCCTCAAGTATCAGTTTCTTCTCTTACTGTGGAAACTATTGAGGTGATTAGCTGGCCCTTGTTTATTGCTCCATGAAAAGTTAGGGTGATTTCTCCATCCAAGATTGAACGTGTTTGAATAAGGATTATTTGGACATTGGAAATTGAACACGTAATGGGTTTGTTCATAACTTGGTTGGGCAAAATGATTCCCCACTTGGCAATCTACACTTGAATGACTTCCTGCACAATGTTCACAAACAACATTAGTTTGAATAGCATTAATGTTCATCTTACCTAGTTGTTGTGATAGATTTTCCATCCAATGTGGTAATATAATCAAGTCCAAAAACTTCAGTCGTCTTTCTTGGTATTGCTCTCTCCACAAACCATTAATAGTTGTTGGAAGCCAATTCTTCCAGAAGTTCATATGTAGTTTCATGGGTCTTACTCATTAATGCACCTCTTGCGGCCACATAAACCATAGATCGATTTGTGGGTCCCAAACTATTATAAAATGTCTGTACTTGAAGCCAAGCTTGGAGGTCGTGATGTGGACACTCGTGCAATAAATCCTTGTATCTCTCTCATGCCTCATATAGTGATTCACTCTTAAATTGGGTGAAGGTAGTGATATCATTCCTTAACTTCGCTATCTTGGCCGGAGGAAAATATTTTGCTAAGAATTTTTGTGCCAACTCCTCCAGATGTTGATGATATCGGGTGGCAAAGAGTTCAACCAAGATTTTGCTTTTTCCCTAAGTGAAAAAGGAAAAATTCTCAATCAAATTGCATCATCTATCACTCCGTTGTGTTTAAAAGTATCACAAATTTCTAAAAAACTTACAATATGGACATTAGAATCCTCTTGTGACAGCCCCCCAAACTGGACGGTTTGTTAAATCATTTGAATAATGGTCAACTTGATCTCGAACTTATTGGCTTGTATAGTTGGCCGCCTTATACTAGATGTCGCCCCATTGACAGAGGGCTTAACATAGTCTCTTAACGCCTTATGCTCCTGGTCAACATATTAAATTTAGATGTGGCAACCTTTTTCTTTATTAATCTGACAATAAGGTTCTTTTAATCTTGGGATCAAAAAGTGTATACTCTAATGATTTAGATCGGGACATGCACTTCTGATTCCTATAAAAAAATCAAACTAAGATCTAATTTAAACCAATAAAATAAAATTCAAAGTAGGAAAAATCTATCTAGTATCAATATCAATAATAAATAACTCATCCCCGGCAATGATACCAAAAACTTGTTGTGCTGAAAATATCTGCAAGTGCACAGAATTGTAACAAGTAGTAAAGTGTTTAAAAAAAAATGGATGTCGAACTCACATGGATTAATTATGCTATTGAGTACTAAAATTTACTAAATTAATTACTATTTGGAAAATCGAACTTTGAAAAATATCTAAATTAAACTAAAGAAAATAGCATTAAAATTAAGATTTTAAAAATTAAAAAAAAAAAGATCTAGAACGTTCGATTTCACCTAGTAAACCCCACATAATTTCTTCTTCCTTGTTATAGAATTTCAATTATCCTAAATTGATGATAAAAATTTCTTAACTATTCAATATTTTCTCACAAACAATACCAAAAATATCTCCAACTAAAAACTCCATATCTCTATGTGAATTTCACTATTTTGAGACTCATTAAGTTCTTTGAATTTTTCTTGAAAATACACTAATCGCGATAAAATATCTCTACTTTCGCTCAACTAATGGTGCTTAATCCTAAAACTCTAATCACAAATCACCTTTTAGTCTCATTGTGATTCAATAGATTGAATAATAATTAGTTAGAAAATTGAAAGCATTAAGAACAAGAAATAAGCACTCACTCATAGAAATATTAAAAATACGATAACTTAGAATATAAATTATGTGTTCAATACTAGACTATATCAAAACTCTAGAAAATAAAATTAGTCCATAATGAAATTGAAAAGAAAAACAATAAAACTAGTGTTCTTCGTTGGAGTCGATTGATGAAGTATACGACTCTCGCCTCTACCCTCCAGATCCGCCTCTTCAAAAGAAACTTAAAGAATAAAGTTTGGAATATTGAAATCTAAAACTCAGACTCTCCTCTCTTTTCATCCCACAAACTGGGATTAAATAGATGTCAAAATTCAAATCTGAAAACAAGATAAATGCTACTACAATCTAGCCCAAAGATCTAAAAAATAGTTGCTAAATATAAATGTTAGCATAAAAGAAATTATCTCAAGAATAACAGAATTATCTAAAATGGAAGATTTAGTAATAAGCAACTTGATTTACAAAGTTCGGGAGGATTTGGTGGTTAGCATATTGATTGCGGAACTCGGAAGGGTCTTGCCAGGTAGATGCCATGTGCACTGAATATAACTAGTCTCCTCGCCTACCTAGCGGAAAGACTCCTGACAGGGATAATAGAACCCTCTCGGCAACCTACCGAGCAGTAAAGCTGCTCGCCTTTACTAGTTGTTGCCCAGGATATCGTTTAGGTTGGTTTTTTTAACTCTTGTTGCCAATTCTAGTCGCCTTTGGATCTCATCGCCTAAATCTCCTCTGCTCTCTTCAGATCTCGTCGCCTCTCGTTGGTCTAGATCCGTAATCTCTTCTTTGGTACCAAAATAGTATCATTTCGCACTAAATCTTCTCATTCCTTCAAATCTAAGAAAATACAAAAAAAATATATAGAAATAAAATAAAATAAATAGAATTGAAGAAAAACTGACACTTTTCCTATATAAAAAAGTAACAAAAATCACATAAAAATCACACTTATCATAGATAAACATGAACATTTCAACTAGGGGTGATCTAGGTTAGGTCTGGTTTGGTATTAGGCTATTTTGTGGACCAGACCGGACCTATTTGGTCTAGGGATTTTCCACCCTGGACCAGACCGAGTAATGTATAGGACCAGTCTGGTCCAAGGTCAGTCCATTCGGTCTGGACATGCCCAAAATGAGCCATTCAGCCCATCTAAATCTACTTTTTTTTTTTTGCCCAATTTCAATTATTTTCAGCCCACTTCAAATTTTGTATATTTTTTAGCTAAAAATACTAAAAAAATAAACTTGATCTTGAAAAATACAATGATAAAAGAAAACTAATATATATAATAAAAACTAGAATATAGTATAGCTATATATTAGTAATAGTAGAAGTATAACTGTATAACCATAGTCTATGCTTAATTATAATATAGTATAATTATATATTAGTTAGTGATGGGATTAGGTTAAATGAAAATTATATAATTAATTATACATATATAAATTATAAAATATATATATTTTTTACATTCGGTCCGATCCGATCTAAAGAATCCTTGGATTGTGGACTAGACTGAATGAACTCAGTCCTATAAATTTCGGACCGAGGCCAACCTGGATCAGCCCCGGTTCTATCCAATCTAGACCGAATTGGCCGGTCCGGTCGATTTTTCTAGTCCAAATCGCTCGATGCTCACCCCTAATTTCAACTATACAAGTGTTTTAGACCCTGGTTTATCCGTTTAAGGTCTCACATTAATTATTCTTAAGAATAGTGGTAAGGGTCAGAAAAATACAATGTTTAAGAAAATGAAATTAATTACTACATATCAAACATTGAGCTTTAGAAATGAAAATGATGAAATCTTCTTATTTTGTACAAAATGGTTTATTTCAGAGGTATTGTTAATTTATCAAAGTAATGAAATATGAACGTTGGTATCATGGTTGTTAGATTGATAAAAATTTATTTTGCTAAATTGTATTAAAAAGCAACTATATCTTTTTGAAAATAAAGGAAATGATGGTTACAAAAGTGTAAGAACTGTATCAATCGGATTTTGAAAGAAAAAATGACAAATGAAGGTTTAGGTATCCTAAGCATAAGATTTGATTTGAAGGGAAATGAAAACTTTTTTCTACATAAGTTTCAAACCAAATCTTATATATATTTATACATTTTTTTAGATTAAACTCGAGTGCAAATGTTCATCTTTAGTTTGTTCGTACAAATTTCAAATCAAATGTCTCAATAAAAGTTTATACTTTTTTTTTTGTGATTGAATTCGAGCACAAATTTTCATGTTTTAACTTGTTTCAAAATATCATTTATGTTGGTTTCATTTTTCCTTCCAATAAAATTTGTAATCATCAAACCTTCATAATGCTTTTGTTAAAAAATTTCTACACTTATAGTCATGTATTGAAACCATAGGAAATATGATTCATGAAAACTTTTTACAATTTGTGGTATAGAAGTTTGAAGTATGATCAAAGAAAAACTTTTATTGTGGCACAAAATTTTAGAGATTATCTCTTAAGAAAAGTTGTAAAGATTATTAAATAAAAGATATTCCTCATTTAGATTTTTTAATCTCAATATGTATGTTGATTTATATAAAATGAAATAAATCAAACATATCAAGAAAATATGCTGCAAAAAAATGGAGTTTCTTGAGATAATGCATATAGACCTTGTTCCCTATAATATTTGATAGATAGAAGCATCTTATTACCTTCAAAAATGATTTTCATGGTATGAAAGTATTTATCTGCTACATAAGAAGTCTCAAACCTTTTGCAATTTTTGAGGTACTTCTCATTGGGAGGAAATGCAGTTAGGTAGAAATGTGTAAATCATTGAATTGGATTAAAGTAGTGAATACTATGAAAAATATAGTAAAACTCTTAAAAGGGTGTAGAACTTATATCGTATTCTTAGTAATGTTAGTAATTTTGTATAATATTGGCTAAAGGAATCTAATGATTATACAAACTTGTATAAGGCCGAATATCAATTTTTTAGTTAGCATCCTTTGTTGTTGCCATAGTAATCCAATGACATTTGACTCAAAACTTGTGGAAACCTACGACTTTCTCACCCACATAAGGTGCGCATTGAGTGGATGAGGAGTTCCATGCTCCCACTCTTCAATCTCCCCCTTCCAAAGCCATTATAGTGTGTGTATATATATATTATATGTATATTTTTCTTTTCCTATAATGGAAAATGAATGATCTGCCACCTCCGAGCAAAATGCTCTATATCACCAAGTTTTCATGTTGCTTATCCACAAAGTCTAAGAAGTCACGCCTCAGAATGATAGTCCTATGTCTCACCTATCACCTAAAGAGGCACATGGGCCCACGCACCTTCCATTATTGAAGCTCAAATTATCACGCACAATGTTTCATCAAATTCCTCGACTCAGATCTTCAAGATTTAAGATAATGATACTTTTACTGCTTCCAACTACCGGTTTACTACCCAGCTTACATGGCTTTTTTTTCTTCTTTCTTTTTATCACTGCTCTGCTTCTCTGCCCTGTGTCTGCTCTGATTTGCCATTTGAGATTGGATTGAGGTTTTCAAAAGCTTTCTCTGAGATAAGAAGGTTTATTCAAATCGTCCCCTTTATTCAAGCGACATTTTCTCCTCCTGCCCAAAACCTGCCTTTAGCCATTGCGAATGCCCTCCCTGCCTACGGCGAGCCACTGTAAACGTCACCAACCTAAGACATTTCAACTCTCACACATGATTTCTCTCTCTCCCTCTCCCTCTCAGAAGTCCCTCTTTCCATAGTACAACCCTGGCCCTAGAGAGACATTGAGCCCAGACGTCAAGCCGAACCCTCGAGCACACCTCCACATCGCGCCTCATGTGGTGAGGATACTTCTGTTGGGTCCTCCGCGTCGCACTCTTGCAGTATGGAGAAATCACTTGAATAATTTCCTTCTAACTTGGATAGCAATACAAGTGATTTGAATTTGTTATTTAAATTCTCTTATGGATGTCTTTGAGTGTCTTATCATGCCAGGAGCGTCTGGTATTATCCCAGGCCAACCATTTTCGTAGAAACCTATTAAAATCGTTCAAAGGTAGTCAAGAAAATACTCGTATTTAGGGTGGGGTATTGTGAATTTTTGTAATACTTGTTTTTTGGTAAAAAAATTTCATTTCACATTATCTTAATATTAATATTTTTAAAATTTTGTATAGAAGATCGCTGAAAATAATGGGAGTAATTTAACAACTAGTATCAGTATATATTTGAGTGATGGTGTACTACTAGTGATAATAACTCTAAAAAATTCATAAAATATAAATATCCTCATAAATAATGTGATAGTTATATATCAATATTCTTTCATCGATTAGAGACTAGTAGAAAATATTGTAATATGGCTTCACTAAATGTATTGAATTCACATAGTAGGAATCCCAATATTTTTAAATTTACTTCACTTATATGATCCATTTCTTAGCACTAATTGAGTTGCCTTAGATAGTCATTAATCACACATTTATTGAGACTTTTTTTCAATGAGTTAAATAGTTGATTCTCGTAAGAGAATTAGATGATTAGTTTTATAATGTTTAGACGTGAAATACTTTGAGCGCATGATTGTTACTAGTATTATTTTGGAATAGAAAGTGAATAAATGCTGCTAGTGCAGTTTACATGCGGCCTAAACAAACCATTTATTCAAATATACCTAATCATTTTTTTTTTATTAATGACCTATTGAATAAAATCGGATTCTTTGAACACTGTTCATAATCTTAGAAAAGTGTCATTTTGAGATATATGACGATCTGGTTGTCTTAGACAATTAATTATCGCCTTATAAGAGGTATTCCCTACTACAAGATAATAGACATAGATTTGTTAAAAGCAGTTAAGACTTCACATCTTGTGAGATGTGGAGCTCTTGCTCAAAATTTATAGATAATTAATGAGATAGAAAATACCAAAAAATCTAGTTTTGCCTATATTATTTGGTGTTTTCCCTTATAGTTTGCTCATGGGAGTCAGGGGTTAAGATTTTGTTAGATAGTAAATATGGCTTACTTGATTAAGTGTGTCTTTGATGTGATTGTCGTTAAAAGTAATGACTAGACTATTACGATTGTCTTTGACGACAAAGACTCTAATCGCTTTATCCTTAATGAAAAATAAATGATGGTTATCTCACATGCTTTCGTTAAGTACAAGAGATTCATATGAAATCCTGAAATCGCAAATTGAGTTTGCTAAATGACATTTGTGGTCACCTTGTAAATTCTTAAAAGTCGCATTGGACTTGCTGATTAGAATCTAAAGTTTATATTGTGAGTTTGACATTAGATGAGATTCAGGATGAGTAGTCATTGACTTCATGATTGTGCAAATGACTTTTTTATATACAAATACAGAGTCTTTTGGTATAAGCATGTTTTGAAAAGTTACTATAAATAAGATTGCGCATGAAAAGAAATGGTCATTAAACACTACTTAAGAGTTGTGGTTTGATTTTTTTTTAGTTGACTATGTGATTTCTTTTCGTCATGGTTTTGCTCGTCGTGCACATGACACTGATGTGTTCTGTGATCATGTGGCATGATTGGAAGTATTTTTTTTTTTATACATATTCATCATAAATTTAGGAGTTATGGTGAAAAAAGTATATTGACAGGCTTACATCAGCCCACTCACACAAGTGATCGCCTTTGACATTACAAAGGGATAGCGAGCAAATATGAGACAATGTGTCACTCTGTACTTGTCCAAAGATGGATAAATTGTAAGACACAAAAGATATGTCGATGATGATGTGTACTCATTGCCGCAAGTTATGTTGCTTCTTGAGTGTTGCAACATAACTGTGAGTACATCATGTTTTATGGAGATTGAGCATTACTCTGAATCTTTTAGACTCAAGAGGGATTAGGGATACGTAGTCTAATGTGACCAAATGAGTCGGGGTATAACGAGACAATTATAGGGATGTTGCTATGCTGGTCTTCTCTTAAAGAGATTTGGTAGAGTGTCCCTATTTTTCTTTTATAACTGTGCTCAATGGTCGCATGATCTATTTGCCAGTATGAACAAGATTGAGAATATATTAAGAGATATAGACCTGGGATCTTTCCCACTATATGCGAGTGGAAGATGTAAGATAGGGGCACCCATAGTAAGCACCCATTCCCCTTCTCTTGAGGGTTATGAAGTGGCTCTTAAACTATTTTATGAGTCTTGATGGCTGCCCTTAATGGCCAACCTGGAGGTTACACTTAGAGGTGTTATTTACATAACTCCTCCCCCTTCGTAGATTACTTACTTGCATCACAAATGATCTCTCTCTCAAAAATATTCTCTCTAGTCACGATATTTAGGTTGTGAAATTTGTGAATATTGTTCTGGTATTACCATATAACACACTCCACCATCGATGTGAAGATTATGGACGAACAACGACGCTAAAGAATCCGTAAAACAATCACATTAAATCCAAGATATTTCTAACGAGATAATATCGCTTTTATTGTGTATTTTGATTTAATATTTCTAACACCTTGAAATAAGCTTTCTTCTCTTCTTAGAAAGTGTTCAAAATATTTGAACTCGAAAAATTATCAGTGGTTGCCACCCAATATTAAAAGGACAAACAAGAATGGAACAAACTTTGCTAGTTGACCTGTCCTTTCCCTTTCAATTAATAAAATAAAAATGATAAACATATATCACTTTTCATAATATATTACACAATCATATTTTAAAATTCAAGGTAGTTTAGTAAAATATTTTATAAAAGTAACATCACTTTACAAAAATACTCTCACTTAAAAAATGTATTATGAAATATGTTGTGTTGGTATCATTGCTTATTAATAAAAGTCTACCCACTCTGTCCCAATCATATTAATAATAATGTCCCATTCGATGATGTGAACGTGATTCATCATTGTTGCGATTTTGTTGTCTAACATGCTATAGTATTTGGTAGATAGTTGCATTTAGATAGTGAAATAATCTCAAATATTTTGTGAATAGTAGTAAAAAAATAATTAAAAAGTAATAATAAAATATTGAATAATAATGAAAAGTATGTGAAATATAATAATAAAATAATAAATAGTAGTTGAGTATTTTAAAAATACTCTACTACCCAAACTAGCCTTAGACCCATTTGAATAGTGAAAGTTCAATCTTATCTTATCTCATCATTACAATTTTTTAAAATTCACACATAAAGTATAATAAATAATTCAACTTTTTTATCAAAATAATAATGATATTTAAAAATAATTTTTAACAATATTTATTCAATTTTTAACTTTTATCTTAATTCATCTTATCTCAACTTAATATCCAAACCGTACCTTAATTGAAATTCACCAACAAATGAAGATGCTGGCTACCGTAGTCAACTTGGCCCCATTTCAGCTCGGTGAATCTCGAGGAGATGAAAGATATATAAGAGAGTTTTCTCTAAACTGGATTGCAGAGATTTTCTTTCAGTCTTTTTTTTTTCCTTACAGTCTTGGTTATTAATAAATTTTCTCCTGCACGATATTGTTAAATGCGGTTGCTTTTCTAACATTAAGGATGCAAGAAAGAATCATATCATTGCAACGTTCCAAGGAGAAGGGGTCTGTCGGATTGGTTGGTGTGGGAAAGACTACCATCGACCAAAAAAATAATAATAATAAATAAACAATAAATAAATAAAAAGATTAATGTAATTTTTTAAAAATGTATAAGAGGAACATTTTGAGGCAATTACTAGTCAACAATGTATATTTAGATTCCTTTTTAGAAATTTTCTAATCCTTAAACCCATGTGCCTAGGTTAAAATGATTTGATATTTTTTATGAATCAAACAGAATCATTTTATTTTGTAAGTGGCCGAAAATTTTATAGGAAAAGTTAGATTATTTTAGAAGTTGAGTCGGCCCAAAAGTAGTTATTGGACAAATTGAACTTGTTTTAGAAATTAAGATCGAACCGTTTAGATTGCTAAGTGATTAAGGATGTGAAACAAGCCCAATAAGGACCCAACAGAAAATCCCAAGACCGGTTTGCTATAAACTCTGAGCCATGCACGTTTCTTCCTCCTCTTTCTGTAGGTTTCCAGCAATCTACATTATATATATATATATATATATATATATATATATATATTTATATATATACGAACCCACACGTGCAAAGCTAGGGCTGCCATATATTAATATATATTCTCATATCCTCTCCCTCTTTAAGCCGCTGTCCAATCCTCTCATGATGCCGACAGTATCACATGGTAATTTTGGTAGTCACCCACGTCCAACACAATGTCCAGTCTTATTAATGTTTCCCTCCACGTCTAGGAAGCAATCGCTGCCTTGCACCACCCACACAATCGCAAACCACCACCCACGTTCAGCCCATGCACACAACCAGCCGTCCTCCCCTATTTATTCATTCACCAAACCAAAGCAGCAGCAAACCACCACCCACATTCTTCTTTGCTCTGGTCTGACCTTACAACTGGTGTAAAACTATGACATCTGTTTGGGTTGGTATCAATCTCTCTGTCTCTAAGTGCACCTACTTTGAAAATAAAATGATTTTATGTGTTGTCTTTCCTTGTGTACACTTAGGCTATGAGAAAAATAAAGTGAAGATTCACTTTTGTCTCTACCTTGTTTAGCCACCGGAAATAGCATAACCCTACTATGAGGGTTAAACATGGCCTATGTTATGATATGATGCTTTGACATTATATGATATAATATAATATGATATGATAATGTTCAGTTATGTTATGCCAAAAGGTTTTCATTCTGCACTCTGAAATTAAAAATATTTTGTTTCTGCATTCTGAACTTTCTAAAAAGGCTCATGTTTACATACTAGTATATGTTTTTTACTTACTGAGTTGTTGATAACTCACCCCTTATCTCCACAATACTTTCATATGTTTTGGATGTTTCAACTAAGAATTAAGAATAGAAACCATGGGTACAATTGTGTGAGGATAGCAGATTAAGTACAAAGATGATACTTTGATTATTGAAGAGTTTATTCAGTAGTTTTGTTTTGCTCTGTTATCTTCGTATTTTGGAAGATTAACATTTATTTTGAGACTTTGTGGTGTTCCTTGTTAATAATTTAGGAGTAGTTGGGTTAAAACAAGGAGATCTATGCTTAATTAAGAAATTCGAGTTTATATGATATACATGTACTGTGAGATGTGAGTCTAAGTACCGGGAAGTAATTCTCCAACACATCCGAGATCGGGGCGCTAAAGTTGTAGTATTTCATAATACTTCTGAATAGTAGTGAAATAATTTAAATTAAGATGTTTTATTAGATCTTGAAAAACAAGCAAGAAAAAATTGAATAAAAATATAATAAAGTTAAATTGTTTGACTATAATTTTTATTTTTAAATTTAAAAAAGTTATATTGTTTATGAGTTTGAGAAAATTTAAATGATTAGATAAAAAGTTGAAATTTGATTTTAAAAATATTTTATGTTTAAGTGAAGTTTAGAAAGTAAATACCATAAAATACTTAAGAATAATTTAGTATTCAAACGGATGATGATACTTGATAATACTTTAAAGAAAATGTTAGTTTGTCCTCTCATTTTGTCCACTCATTTTGACCGTTTATATATTTAATTTTTTTATTTAATGATTAAAAAAATAATTTTTAATGTATTAATATATTTTTTTTATTTTTTAAAAATATTTAAATATTTAAAAATTAAAAATAAAAATAAAAAAAGTCAAAATTGGCTAGCGGTCAAATGGAGCCCGCTCATACTTTAATATGCAAACGGACCTTAAGCGTACATCCTCGTTATAACTATGAAGATTCACCAATATCCGTTGTAACTTTTTTAGTAAAATATAATTAATTTTTCGTAGAAAAATAAGCGATGCGTCAATTTTTATATCCGGTACGTTCTTTGGACAACAAGAAAAATCAAGCCATCAAAACCACAAATAAAAAGAACTGATATGCTTAAAAAAATAATAAAAAAAACTGATATGGACGTAGTCGTCCAGTTAACAAATGATAGGGATCGTTCGTTGCTTTCTTTGTCTATTGCTATAGGTTTAAATCGACTTATTATCTTAAAACTCGTGAACCAAAATCTTGGAGACCTTTCCTTGGTGGAGTTACACTGACTGCTCCAGTGCTCCGCCCAAATTCAGTAGTTTGACCTCAAACTAAACATGCCTCAGCAAGTAAAGCCCTTATAGTCGTCACGCCAAGAGGAAAAGTTACCGGCCGCCCCTCCCCAGTTTTTAGGGGAAAAAAAAAAACTGAAATGGTGAACCAATGTACACCAGCTCCTTTCTTGGAAATGGCAAGCCATAGAAGGAAACTGAACAGACGATGGTCTGCGAGTCGCTTGCTTTCTCTTATCTTTATCTTCTTGTGTTCCTCTCCTGTATATTGCTATGCTGGAGATACTCTTAAGCATGGCCAGTCTATTGTTTTCAACGAAACTCTTGTCTCCGCTAGGGAAAAGTTTGAACTGAGATTCTTTACCACTACCATCAACGCCACAGGCCCCCAAAGTTTCGTTGGAATATTCTATCATCAACGGGATCTAGATTCAGCTGTATGGGTTGCCAACCGGGACAACCCATTGCCTAGGAATTTCACTGGTGATTTTCGAATTGCAGAAGATGGAAACCTCAAGGTATTGGACACCGCCGGGAAAGCATATTTTTCTACACATCATGAGAATTCCTCCTCTACAAATCGAACTGTGAAGCTCATGGATTCTGGAAACCTGGTATTAAGCAATGATGATAACATGGAGACGAGTCTGTGGGAGAGCTTCAAAAATCCAACCGATACTTTTCTTCCAGGTATGAAGATGGATGACAAACTGACATTAACTTCATGGAAAGGCAAAGATGACCCTCGAATTGGGCTATACACGTTTAAGCTAGATCAACAAAGAGAGGGCCAATATGTTGTCATAAAAAAACAATTCTACTGGAAAAGTGGGATGGCAAGAGGTAAGTTCCCGAGCTCCGATGACATAATTCCTCCTGCCATAGCCGACCTGTTATCCAATTTCAGCAAGAGCGTCATACCTGACAATAAATCCGAATTTCTGAAAAACACAACAAAACAGCTGCCGACTAGTCGAAGTTTAGATTTCACAAGGCTGGTAATGAATAGCAATGGGCAGTTACAGTATCTGACCTGGAATGAGTCCAAACGCATCTGGTCTTTAATATGGTCGAAACCGGAAGACGAATGTGGCATTTATAACTACTGTGGGAAATTCGGGAGCTGCAACATTAACAATTGTCCTTTATTTTGCAAATGTTTGCCGGGCTTCAAGCCTATTAACCCTGTTGATTATTGGGAGTCGAGAGATTTTTCTGGTGGCTGCACCAGAAATTCGGCATCAACTAATTTCGATAGATTCTTGAGCTTAAAGATGATGAAAGTGAGCGACCCAGATTTAGATTCCAAGGTAGCAAATGAAACAGAATGTGGAACGAAATGTCTTGAAAATAGCCAGTGCGTCGCTTATTTATATCAGGAAGCTGAAAACATCAAGCGAAGAGGTGATACTCCTGTTAGTGACAACATCTGCTGGATTTGGAGTGATCGTATAGAGAATCTTCAAGAGGAGTATCCGAACCAGGATCGTAACCTCTTTGTTCGCGTAGCAAAAGCTGACATAGGTAATCCTTTTAAAAATGTCAGAATATTATGGAGTTGATTCAGTACCTGAATTGTACCAATAGGCATTCGAAAAAAGAGAAGATCGATAAGGAAAAGGAAGTGAGAAACAATCACTCTCACCTTCAAAATCTTTAATTTTGTTAGGCAGTCTGAAAACTCTGAATAGCAGATCTGTAACATGTTTTAATGCTAAACAGGTTCCTAAAACTACAAAGGGGCAAAGCTCAATTTTTAGGTTAGGTTTGGGAACAAAGATTAAACACAAAATTCTCAACTTATCTCATTGATCATTATAATTTTTTAAAATTTTAAAATAATAATAATATTAAAAAATAATATTTTAAACTTTCATCTAAAATTAAAAATTTTTATCTCACTTCTCAAACCTAACCTTAGTGTGTACTTTCTATTTTTAACTTTATATTCTTGCAGAATCAACTGCAAGGAGGACTTGTAATCCTTGTGGCACAAATACGATCCCCTATCCCTTGAGCACGGGACAAGATTGTGGTGACCCCATGTACTTCTTTTTCGACTGCAACACCTCGTCAGGCCAGGTTAGCTTCAGGGCGCCCGGTGGCGCCCATCGGGTTGTTAGCATCGATCCAAGTGCACGAAACTTTGTCATCCAAGTCATTCAAGAATATCCTTATGCTAGAAATTCAACAATAATTCCATGGCTCAATGACTCATTGCCATTTATTTCGACCAGCACGTTGATTACTGAGGTAGGCAACTCCACTGATCAATTTGAAGGCAGAGTGGAGGCTTCTAGATCACAAAGGAAAAATAAAGTCGGCGTACAGATTAGTTGGAAGCCACCATTAAAGGAGCCAACCTGTACTTCATCCGAGGGCTGCAAAGATTGGCCAAATTCAACTTGCAATGCAACCATAGATGGAAAGCTGAGGTGCCTTTGCCATCCAAACTTCCGATGGGATGGCTCAAATTTGAATTGTATTAAAGGTTAGTATGACTATGTCAGATGCCTCTACAGATTAGACCTGTGTGATGTTATTGCTAAAGAGGAGTCTGTTCTATTGAAACTACTTTCTTGTTTAGCAATATCTGTTTTTTCCATTTGATCTCGAACATCGTCACAGAACTATTCAAGAAGAGTCATTTCAATATTTTAAATATCTAAGAGAGACATGTCCTCTTTCTTTCTTGTAGAAGGTGATTTTCCCAAGTCTTCAGAAGAGCCTTCGAAAGAGCCTTCAAAAGAAAGAGGGCCAAGATTGACCTTGATTGTTGCGTTACCTCTTGCATGTATGACTGCTCTCGCTGGTATCATTATTTACATGTGGAAAAGAAAGATGGCCAAGAGACAAGGTAACTCCTTTGTGCAATTCACACGTACTCCACAATAATATCACAATGAAACCACTTACTAATACGATCCGGTGATTATCATGTAAATAATATACATGTTTGTCTTCGGCACTCAGAAGTTATAAGAAGTGATAAAAGAGATCGAGCACTTCGCTCATTAGACAGTGAAAGGCATGTCAAATACTTGATAGACTCGGTTGAGCCCATAGAAGAAGATGGCGAAGGCATTGAAGTACCTTTTTTCAATATGGGAAGTATATTAGCCGCTACAAATAACTTCTCAGATACAAATAAGCTCGGACAAGGGGGCTACGGGCCTGTTTACATGGTAATCGTAGAAGCATAATTTGGCATGTTCATATATACTAGTTTCTGTTATTAGTTTATATTGTGGGTAATTTTGTCACAGGGTACATTTCCAGGAGGTCAAGAAATTGCTGTAAAGAGGCTCTTAAGTGTATCAGGACAAGGCTTACAGGAATTTAAAAATGAGGTGGTGTTGATTTCAAAACTCCAACACAGGAATCTTGTCAAACTTCGAGGATATTGCATAAAGGGTGATGAAAAGATTTTACTCTATGAGTACATGCCCAACAAAAGTTTGGACTTATTTCTATTTGGTTAGCTTCTAAACCAAACTCGTAACTTCCTGTAGTGTTTGATAAAACTGTATCTTGTTAGAGTAAAATCTTATTTTTTGGTGCTGCTAAAATTCTTCTCTTCAATGAAAATTGGAAACCTTGGAAGATCAAAATCTGAGCATGCTTTTGGACTGGAAGATTCGCTTCAACATTATCTTGGGAATAGCTAGAGGACTTCTTTATCTTCACCAAGACTCCAGATTGAGGATCATCCACAGAGATCTGAAAACTAGCAACATTCTTCTAGATAAGGAGATGAACCCCAAAATATCCGACTTTGGCTTGGCTAGGATTGTTGCAGGCAAAGAAACTGGGGATAACACAACCCGAGTAGCTGGAACTTAGTAAGTTTACAGTAGACTAATTAATTATGAAAGCTGAATTTCGTATAATATATATAACCATAATACCCAATATTCTCCAAATTCTTTTTAGACAAAACTCAAGAAAGTTTCCAACTTTGTATACTGAAAATCATCCTAATGCAGTGGCTATATGTCTCCGGAGTACGCATTAGATGGACTTTTCTCGGTCAAATCCGATGTTTATAGTTTTGGTGTAGTTCTTCTTGAGGTTATAAGTGGAAAAAAGAACACAGGATTTTATCGGTCTGAAGAAGCCATGACCCTTTTAGCTTATGTAAGCATGTTATAGCTTTTCACAATTTTTTTTAACTTTATTTCGTATCGTCTTATTTCATATCAATATCTGTTTGAAAAATGTATCAGGCATGGAGATTGTGGGTAGAAAACAAGGTGTTGGATTTAATGGACCAGAATTTGCGTGAGAGTTGCGATGTTGATCAGTTGGTGAAATGCGTTACTATTGCATTCTTATGCGTACAAGAAGATCCAAGTGACCGCCCCACCATCTCAAATATTGTTACCATGCTTGACAGTGAGACTGCGACAGTTCCAAATCCGAAACAGCCAGCTTTCATTCTAGAGAGAGGCCTTTTTAACACAGCAAGTTCTTCTAGTCGACCGGAGACACATACAGAATTGACGGCCAATAGTTCAGGCGAAATACAAAATGAATGATGTGGTGATTGTGTTGTGCTTATTGAGATAAATTTGTTTGACAGTAAAGTTCGAAGAATTGCACTCTGCTGTTCTGCTGTTTCCATGCAACTTACTCTGGTTTTAGCTGTATTCTTGCTAGAAATTGTCAAGCTTGGAGCAGCTAGGTTTGTAAGAGTTTTATTAATACTCAAGATTCCGTATACCCATATCTTAATGGGCTTAGACTAATTCAAATATTATCGCTTAATGAGTTATAGTGGGACACGAATGTCTCTAAATTTCATAATGGCTAAAAGTCTATTTATAGCACTAGGGGGATAAGGATTCTCACCTACAATATAATTGTGCCTTTAGCTATCGGGAGACACTCGGAGGTAACGTTGTTTGGGTGATCCTTCTCCCATAGTTAGGTAAGATTCTCTATCAAACTGTAAACAGAGAGATATGTTTTCTAATTGTTATTATTTATTGTCATGGATCATAGAAAATCAAATATTCTAAAATGTAATGTTTCATGTTAAAATATTTTAACACGTGGTATCAGACATAGGTTGCAAATATTCTATGATTTTGTTAAAATATATTATTTAATATTACTGATCGTATTTTTTATTTGATATGATAATAGTATAACACTCGCATGGTTCACTCAACTATTTGTGTGGTCTTAGTGACAAAAAAAAAAATTGAGAGAACAGTGAGAAGAGCAACTAAGTGGAGTTGGGATGTAAGGTGGCCACAATGCCTCGTTGGTAACCTGGGATGGAAAAAGGCCGTCGACATTGTGAAGTCTCTCTCTGGTTGGTGGCCCAATCTCTCTGAGATGGGTTTTGGAAAAAAAAAAAAAGGACAATATCTGGCATCTCGAGGAGGCCGGAAGCCTCCTCGCAAACATCTTTATGACGGCGGTGCAAAGGGCTATAAAGCCCTGTGGCCGCAGCAGCACGAGGTAAAGAACAAAAAAGAAATCATTTTTTTCTCAAAGCGTGTCCTTTATTGTTCAAATAATGTATGAATTCTTTAGAATTGAATTATGGCTATTTGTTACAAAAATCTTAATTATTGTTTCCTATTAATTTTATTGTATGGTAAGTCATATAAATGTATGAGTTATTTGGACTTAAATTAGGGCTATTTGTTATAAAATTCTTAACTATTGTTTTCTATGAATTTTATTATATGGTAAAAATATGCAAGTTATTTGGACTTGAATTATGGCTACTAGTCATAAGATTCTAAATTATTGTTTCTTATGAATTTTATTGTATGGTTGGCCATATGTATAAATAATTGTTTATTTTAAATAGAGTGAGAAATTTGTACCAAAATCAGGAAAGGAGTTGGTTGTCCAAAGGTACAAAACCTTATTTGATTTTATATGACAAATAATTAACTCTATAATATCATAGATAATAATGAAAAATCTGTGATATAATTAGTGATATGGAAAGAACGATTGGTGTGTCAAAGTTCGTTAGTATAGGAGGAATTTTGATGATGCTACTAGTTTATCTACAAAAGTAAGTGTTGGAGGGAATAATTTATATGCCGGAGTTTGCTCCCAAATGAGAATTATACAGTTAGATCATACACATAATTTAAAATTAGAGGGAACAATTTATATGCCAGAGTTTACTCTCAAATGAGAATTCTAATAATTTAACTAGTTCATCCACAAAATTTAAAATTGGAGTGAACACTTTGGATGTCAGACTTTACTCAAGGAGAATTATGATGATACAGTTAGTTCATCCACAAAATTTAAAATTAAAGGAAACATTTTCTATATCAGAGTTTACTCTCAAATGAGAATTCTTGTGATACAACTATTTCATCCACATAATTTAAAATTTAAAAAAATATTTTGTATTTCAGAGTTTACTTCTAAATGAAAATTCGAGTGATACAGTTAGTTTATTCATAATTTAAAATTGACAGGAACATTTTGTGTGTTGGCGTTCAGTCCCAAAAAAGAGATCTTGATGACACTATTAATTCATTCATAATGGTTTAAATTATGAATTTAAAACTGGAGAAAATATTTTGTACGTTGGGGTTCACTTCCAAAGGAGGAATCTCGATGACACTATTAGTTCATCCAAAATAGTTTAAATTCTATTATTGTTTATGAGTGTTGAACTCAAATCATTAATGTGATCAAAAACTTTTTTTGCAGTAAGTATACCAATATCATTACATTGTTTCCGATATAAAACGATTTTCATTTAGAGAAACATGAGCATTTCAGCTTTACACTAAGAGTTTTAGATCCTGGTTAATCCGTTTAAAGTCTAACATCAATTATTCTTGAGAATAATGGTTAGGTCATAAAAGTACAATGTTTAAGAAAGTGAAATTAATTACTACATATCAAATTTTGAATTTTAGAAATGAAAATGATGAAATCTTCTTATTTTGTACAAAATGGTTTATTTCAGAGGTATTGTTAATTTACCAAAGTAATGAAATATAAACTAGTTGGTAGCCTGGGTTTTAGATTTATACAAATTTATTTTGCTAATTTGAATTGAAAAGCAACTATATCTTTTAGAAAATGAAGGAAATGATGGTTAAAAAAGTGTAAGAGTTGAGTCGATTGGATTTTGAAAGAAACAATGACATATGAAGGTTTAGGTATCCTAAGCATAAGATTTGATTTGAAGGGAAAGAAAAACTTTTTTCTACATAAGTTTTGAACAAGATCTTATATATATATATATATATATATATATAGACATTTTTTTAGATTAAACTTGAGTGCAATTGTTCATCTTTAGTTTGTTTGTATAAATTTCAAATCAAACGTCTTAATAAAAGTTTATACTTATTTTTTGTGGTCGAACTTGAGTACAAATGTTCATATTTTAACTTGTTTCAAAATACCATTTATGTTGGTTTCATTTTTCCTTCCAATAAAATTTGTAATCATCAAACCTTCATAATGCTTTTGTTAAAAAATTTCTACACTTATAGTCATGTATTGAAAACATAGGAAATATGATTCATGAAATTTTTTTACAATTTGTGGCATGGAAGTTTGAAGTATGATCAAAGAAAAACTTTAATTGTGGAACAAAATTTTAGAGATTATCTACAAAGAAAAATTGTAAAGATTAGTAAATAAAAGATTTTCTGCATTTAGATTTTCTAATCTCAATATGTATGTTGATTTGTATAAAATGAAACAAATCAAACATATCAAGAAAATTTGCTGCAAAAAAAAAGGAAGTTTCTTGAGATAATGCATATAGACACAGATAGACTTTGTTCCCTATAATATTTGATAAATAGAAGCATCTTATTACCTTCATAAATGATTTTCATGGTATGAAAGTATATATTTGCTATATAAGAAGTCTCAAACTTTTTGCAATTTTTGAGGCACTTTTCATTGTAAGGAAATGCAGTTAGGTAAAAATATGCAAATCATCTAATTGGATTGAAGTAGTGAATGCTATGAAAAATATTATGAGTCAGGCCATAGCCCTGACCTGTTTTCTCAACTTCTTGAAAAAATATAGTAAAAGTCTTAAAATAATGGTGTAGAACTTATATCATATTCTTAATAATGTTGTCTCAATGTTTTTTTAGTTGTGGATTGAATTAAGGCATATAAATATATGGATAGTCAAGTTAAAGTAAGATTTTATAACACAAATGAAATAAAGTTGAGTCCTATAACAGTAATTGGATATATTATCATTATTGATTACTCAGAGAGATTCAAAGGATATATGTTGCATTGTTTCTAATCATGAACTTAGTATTGATGAAATTAAAATGTCAAATTCCCTAAGGTTAGCAAAATCAGTGGGAGCAGAGAAACTAAAGATGTGATTGTCGAGGAAGTGTATGCTTGTATATTCAAAAATGTTTATAGTTCCTTTTTCTTATTATCTCAATGATAATATAGAACAAAAAACAAATGATCATCCACCTCATCGGAGAAACACTGCTGAAGAATTGGTCATGGAGACAACAGAACAAGTAACCTCAGGTGATCTTCTTGATTTGCTATTTGGTTAGGCTATATGGTGTATTTTCAAAAATTGAATTTGGCATAAACTAAATAAAAGTTCACATATGTTTTCACAAATTATAAAAAGAAGTGATTCTATAAAAGATTGATACATAAAAAAGTTATTGAAATTCATGAATCAATATAAAGTCTGTAATTTCGTCTAATTTTCTGAAAAGTATAAAAAATCGAATGTAAATGGGTCTTAGAGACAAAACCTAGACTTTAAAAGCAATGTTAAATGATATAAAATCAGGCTTGTAACCAAAGATTGTAATCAGAAATAAGCATTGATTAGAAAGAGAGATTTTCTAATAAACTTGAAATGACTCATTCAAGATCACTATAACATTAGCAACTCACTACGATTTAGAGTTATATTAAATGGATGTGAAAAAAATTTTGGAGGGAAAATTTGAAGTCTATAAGAAACGAATAAAATGACTACGTTAAAAAGGTAAAGGATTTTTTTAAAAATGATATCTAAAATTTGACAATAACAATACCGTTCTTGAATTTAAGAAAAATATTTGTTGTTAATGTATATACCCAAAGTTCGTTGATATTTGTATTTATGATTGATACTCACCAAATAATACTTCCAAGTATAAAAGCAGATTTAAATGCAAATGGAACTTCCAAGATCATTTCCATAGAGACAACTTTATCAACACAATTAATCAAGCAAAAGTTCAAATGTGAAGTAATAGAAAAAGAATATAGACAAACAAATTATTTTCTTTGTTGAGTGAATTTGGGGTTATTTACTAAGAGAATAATATGGACCATGTGCACTGAATTTATACAAAATGTAGGATGAATTTGTGATTTGTCGTTAAAAGTGAGAGGTTGTAATTACTCTAAAAACATTAGTTCCAATTAATATGAAAAGTTTAGATTTGCAACTTTTAATTCTCGAAAAGTGGGTTTATAAACAAAAGCAAGTAACACCAGAAACAATTTTAAAGCTTAAGAACCGAGACTGTAATTGTTAAGAAAGCAAACAATAGGGGTACAGGGTTAGGATTTCCTCGACCATCGAATTGTTAGTCACTGGGTGCGTCTGCTCTTGTCAAACCAGTCAAAATATTAACACTTAAACACAAACAAACAATCATACTCAAATTACAACACCAATAAAAATAAACCCCTCCCTATATTAACATCCTCTTTCATTTCAAGACTCTTAAACTAAGGGATCCTTAATTATTTCAAGGTCCTATTATGTCGTGAGTCTACAACAGGTCAAGAATAAGAGATCCTTTCAAAACCAACAGTGAATATTGAATGAAAATATAAAGACAGATACAAGCTAAGTATCACAACAACCAACAACATTCAAAAAGGGTGAAGAAAACCTTGTTCCCAGCAACCCTAGCTGCAGAAATTAACCTTGAATAATCTTGTAAAAGATGATTCCAAGGCTCTATCAAAACCTTAGCAGAACAATATTTTTGGCAAAAACAAAATAAAATGAAGAAAACTAAAACTGATACAAAAGCGATTCCCTTCATCCTTTTGCCTTGGCTCCATTTATCCCATTTTCCCTTCATCTCTCTTTTAACCATCGTCTTTCCCTTTCTCAATTCTGCCCTCTGGAAGAGCACTTTCTTTCTCAAATTTCCCTTGTAACCCTTCAGCTTCCCCCCTTCGACAGGTGCAAAAAGTAGTAGAATGTTCTTATGCAATAAGGCATGGCTGAGGTTAAGCTTCACGATAGAGTTGGACTTCATGTAAAGGTTGGGCTTCAGGTGTAGAGTTGGGCTTAGTACCTACATGTTAAACAATCTGTTAGCCCATGAAAAAGGTAAGCAAATAATAAAATATATCTTCTAAACTTACCGTGTATGAGATAAGGTCCATTTTCTCAAAATATAACATTTAATCTTATTTATACAACTATTCAGCCTTAAATTAACTCACTTTAAGTAGGTATTTTAAGCAAAATATCTTGACAATCAATGATCATGCATGTGTATGACATTTTGGCAACTATAAATCATGGTTTGCAGTGTGACATTAAAGTTATGTCTCTAAAGAATTTTAAAAGTGAAATTTATGAATGAGAGATGCTTTGCAAGTGAGATTGAATTTTAATACCAAGACGAGCATTATTAGGATTGTTTCAGTATAATTGCATAGAGTTTTGAAAGATTTTGTATGAAGAATTGTTTGTCAATAAATGCTATAAAAACAAAATATGACATGCTCAATATTTTACAAACTTGTGTAAGGCCGAATATCAATTTTTTAGTTTGCATCATTTGTTGTTGTCAAAGTAATCCAAAGATATTTAAACCAAAAGCTGTGAAAAGAGTGTCATATTATTTGTAAGAAATTAAAGATTATATTATTGGCTTAAGAAGAACTGATACTCTTAAAATAACTGGATAGTCAAATCTTATTTTTATGGGATTGCTCTAATGATACAAAATACAGTTATGATTATGTATTTTGCTACCTAGTAGAGTTATTTTATGGAGAAGTATTAAATAAATCTCTTACTAATTCATGTGCAATAAAGGATGAGTTTGTGGTATGTTTTGAGGCCACATGTATGGTTTATGACTGAGGAAACTTATTTTAGGATTTGGAATTGTCGATTTTATAAACAATCCGCTAAGAATGTATGGCAAAAATTCATCAGAATATTTTTCTTTGAATGATATATATTTAATTAAATTTTAAATACCTGAATGTTAAGAAGAAAGTAAATAAACAAATGATGTCCATATCAATATTTCATTAATGATTATACTTTAAAGAACATGTTAAAAAGATGAGTCTTATGCTTATACTTATTATGTGAAAATATTAAAGAAATCATTAATATGCTGAGTATTTTGTTACTAGAAATTGGAAGATATCTATATAGTTGTTTCTGTTTTTTTGTATTTCCACTTTATATGTACATTGAATGGTATGGGTGAATGATGACAAAATTATGTCTAAAATAGACATGAATTGGAACTCAAGCATTACAATATTAACCTTAATTGTCTCAATTAAAGATTGAATTAAATTAAGTAACTAGTGTTGCGGTACATGAAAAGATTTTTTTTGGTTATATAACAGAGGACCGCCATAACTCACATTGATAGATGATTTGACATTGATATTACAAAACTCATATAATATATTTTGAGTTAGGAATGTTTTCCGAAAATGAATGTGCGCAATATGGTTAATTTCCTGTAACAAACTCATAAACGAAAAATGTTGTTTTATGAGCGTATGAGCCAAGTGAAAGAATGTAAGAGTTTTCTTAAAACTCTATGTCCTACACACCTATATCCTAATTAGTTTATACTAGTTCAAATATTATTGTTTAATTAATGAGTCATAGTGGAGCATGAATGCCTCTAGATTTTATTATGGCCCGAAGTCTATTTATAGTGCTAAGGAGTTAAGGATTTGCACCTACAACATAATTGTGCATTTATGTATCAGGAGTCACGTGAACGTAAAGTTGTTATGGTAATTATTCTCTAATAGTCAGGTCAGATTCTCTAGCAAACTTTAAACATAATGTACATTTTCTAACTGTTATTATTTAATGTCGTGGATCATAGAAAATCAAATATTCTAAAATTTAAGATTTGATATTAGAATATTTAACAAGGTTTTCATAGCACTGTGCCGATTACTATAAAATTGTATTGCTTGAAGCATCTTTGGTTTGATAATATTTTCTTGACTATTTGAGAATTCCATGCTGATGGAAAAATTGGGAATGTCATTATGTCACCATGACAACTATATTGATTATTGATTTTCAAGCAGTTGGCTTACTACTAGAATGTGTTGTTGTTGCTATAGATGTCTTCCATAAATGAGAACATAAAAGATATAAAAATAATAAAATAATAATGCATTTATGTGAGTTTTAACATTCAGCCAATAATTCAAGAACTTATGAGATGTCTCACAATCTATACATTTACTCTGTTATGAATTTCTTTGTGGGTTTGGAGCTATATGCCCACTTAATAATCATTGGGCCACTAAAGTATTGATGGACTTTAGGAAACTCAGAGTTTCAGGATAGGTTTGGGAGCTGAGATGAGAATTTTGTGTTTTGTTTTAAAATTTAAAATATTAGTTTTTAGTTTTAAGATTCGAAAAAGTTAAATTAGGATTTGAAAAAATTGTATTGGGATTTGAAAATTTTGAATTATTTATTATATTTTGTATAAGAATTTGAAAAGGTTGTAATGATGAAATGAGATAAAATGAAAATTTTGTATAAGATAGAACATCCAAACCTATCCTTAATGAGAGTAAATCTCTTTAGGCATCTAAAACTCTTTAGGCGACCAGAGATTTCTTCTTTGGGCCTTGGTAAATACTATGCATGAATGAATGTACGGATGGTTGCTAGAATAAACACTGATTCATCTAAAACTCATCTTACTTAGCTTCTTAATTGACTTCTTTAGAGTATATATATTTTCTTTTTATCGAATTATTAAAAGACTTCTAAATAGGATGATTATTCACATAAAATAATAATAATTAATCGGCCCGGTTTATGTTGGAACTGCATGCATACCATATTTCTTGTTTTAGGTTAAAGCACATTGCTCGAGAGTGGTTTAAAAGTTCAAAAATTTATACAGGCCTGTGTTATATGTGCCTAAAGGTTTTAGGCTATGCTTCTAATAATTGGAGACTGTTGTATTTGATACTGAGTGATAATATATATATATATATATATATATATATATATATATATTATAAATAATGTTATATATAATTTTTATTTACAATATTCATTTTATCAGTTTCTTTTAAAATTTAAATATTATGATTTTTCAACTTATTAATAACTGACATGTGAAATAATAATTTTTTTATAAATTTTTCTTAAGTGCATTTAAGATTTTCTTATTATTTATGTGATCTCATATTATTTAAGATGGAAAAATTCTTATTTTTTATAACAATTTAAAAAAGATTTCAATTGCATTATTGATAAATCCTGTAGAAACAAAGCCTATATACGAGTTTCTTTCAAAATGAGTTTCTTTCAAAGCCTGTATATGAGTTTCTTTTTGTAGAATAGGAGAGGAAGTTTCCTATTAAATCATTTATAAAAGTTGATTTAACCCTTATCCGTATAAATTAAAATTATTTTGGAGGTTCAGAAAGAACCGGACCAGCAGCCAGGAACGCGTGGGTGGAATGACTCACGTAATCACTGCCATCGACAACAGGGGAGAGAGATAAAATATTCAAGGGGGGCCCTCAAATCGGTGCAGCCCACGTGGCTTGAGTTGTTGAACCAAATCATGCCACGTAAGCGAATCGGAATCTCTGCGCTAATCTAACTGCCATGTAGACTCAGAGTCGACCCAAGAGAAATATCGCTGCACGAACCAGGAAGCAAAACCGAAGGAGCCTGTTGTTCCCTCAGGAGCCAACACCTGGCACCATGGGACACCACACCCTTGGAACGGTGTGAATCATTGTTTTCTCGCCCGATACCCCACCTTCGTCTCGAGTATCTCGCTCACTTTTAATTCCCGATCATACCCTTAGTTCTTGTGTAGTTCTAGTTAAGGTAGTTTCGTAATTTAAGGGAAACATAGGGGTTGGTTACCGTAAAGACTGCGACTTGCCCTTTTCTTATTCTCTTCGCTTCTTCTCACGCATCCATCGGTGAGGAGAGAGAAAGTAGAGAGAGGAAATTCCCTAGAAAGGGTGAGAGAGCGGAGAGAAAATACAGAGACCGAATCGAACCTTTTCTGGAGGAGGGAGATGAAGAACTGCGAGCTCTGCAAGGTCCCGGCTCGGACCTACTGCGAGTCGGACCAGGCTAGCCTGTGCTGGAACTGCGACGCCAAGGTCCATGGAGCCAACTTCCTCGTGGCTCGCCACTCTAGGACCTTACTCTGCCACTCGTGCCATTCCCAAACCCCGTGGAAAGCATCCGGTTCCAAGCTTGGCCACACGGTCTCCGTGTGCGAGAGCTGCGTCCGTGGAACCGGAAACAAAGAAGAACAACAACAAAGCGAAGGAGGCAACGATGTTGATCTCCGACAAGACGATGATAATGAGGTTGATGATATTTTCAATGATGATGACTTTGATGATGCAAGTGATGAGGAGGAGGAGGAGGAGGAGGAGGAGGAGGCTGATAATCAAGTGGTTCCATTGTCTACGACACTGCCCCCGCCTTCGACCAGCTCTTCGAGTAGCGAAGAAGTGTCGGTGACAACGCTTTCCTTAAAGCGAATGCGTGAGAATGGTTCAGATCTTGGAAACCCTCGGGTTATGGTGTGTGTTTCCTCTGTTACGTTTTTATATATGTCTCGCCTTGGCTGATTCTGTTTAAGTTTTGTAATGTTTGATAATCGAGATTCGAATGACCGGTTAGGATTTATGTTTTTGTTAATATAGCAGGACGATCTCGGCCTTTGTTCATTTAAACGGGGGAACGATGCGGCATTGACGGCTCAGGCGAATGACGGTGACGGTGAGGGCGAGGTGACGTCATTAAGGCCATGGAAGGATCGGGCGGTTCAGGTTGACGGCGGTGCGGCATCTTCTTCAGCGATGATGGAGTGGGTGAGGAGAATCCGTGGGCGAGATTGATGTGACCAGAGCAAAGAATCCGTAGCCGTTGATGAGGATCCCTCGAATAGTGTTAGTTAGCCGTCCGATTTGAAGTAGTCTGTGGTTACGGTAGATATTATTTAATTATAATTTAAGCCCTCTTCTAACAACAGTAGTGGGGGTTGTTGACTATTTAATTTAACTTGTTAGTACTAAATTTAGAGGTTTTATTTAGATAGATATTATTTGGAGGAATGGAACGAAGAAGGAGATTGTGGTTGTGATTTTTGTTGTAATTGTTAATTGCTAACATATTAGATGACGACTTCGTATCAATTTGTGAAGCTATTTACTTGAAATTCTTGAAAGGTTGAAGTTGTTGGGTTCGAAGTACTGAACAACATCCGTTCAGTTGATGGAAGATGCAGAAATAGGGACCGTTTGCATGGAAAGGAATGTGAGAGTGATTAAGGTGCGATTGCCGATTGGATTGGAAGATGAGATGATTTTAGATGAAAATTAAAAATATTGTTAGAATATTATTTTTTTAATATTATTATAATTTTGATATTTAAAAAAATTAAATTATTTATTATATTTTATATAAAAATTTAAAAATATTATATTGATGTGATGAGATTAGATGAAATATTAAAGTCAACGGTGTAAAACTTATAGAATTTAACGAAGATTTGAGGTGTGTATCAAATTGAGGCACGCGAGTAAGGGGGAGGGATGTGGGTTCACCTGTGGTGACTCGTGGAGGTGCATGTGTATGGGGTTGCCCTTTGAAAAAAACTCAGTGAAAAAAATATATGATAAGATTTAATTTTATAAATGAATTTATATCACAATAATGTTATGAATTTTCATCCGACGTCATTCGAAGTTGTTGCTTTGGTGATTTTCCTGCATTATTCTGTGCAATGATCAAAACGTGTGGGTTTTAGTGGGAGGCTTGTAGCATCTACCCTGGTTCATCATGGGTTCTATTCTCGTTGAAAACAACACGTTTATTAATCCATTTCGAATTAAAGAAAATAAACGGTCCAAGATAGTGATCAACTTTTATTTATATATATATTTATATATATTATCTTCCAAGAGAAGTTAACTTCAATTAGGATGTTGTGTAAAATCCTCTTTTAGCATGACACATTAGCTTTTCAGTCGACACTAAAAAAATAAAAATTGAAGTTTAGAAGCCAACTTGGGCCGTGGGCACCACCTCTGGCAACGAGAAATATACATTGCTGTCGGATCAGGCCATATCCGGCTCGACTTGGCGGATTGATCTGGCCGGATCTCATTGGATTCAATATTGGCTCTGGCCACCGTATCCAATACTAATATTATTATATATACTTATAATTTTATGTATAAAATTTATTTTATTAATTTAAAAATAAATAAATTTCAAATTTTAAATTTTATAATCTTCAATATATTAAAATAATATATATTTTAATTTTTTATGACTTTTTATATTATATATAATTCTTATATATAAATTTATATAAAATAATTTTTTATTATATGATAAATTACTAATTAATATAATATTAAATTTTAAAATCCTATATAAATAACTATATATTATCACTATAGTCTATTGTATTAATAGTTATAGTAATACTATATCATTATATATTATAAGATATCACTATAGTCTATAATATAATTATAATATATATTATAATATACTACAATATATTATCACTATATTATTATATATTATAATATACTATATTATATATACTATATAATATACCGAAAAAATCGAACCGAACCGAACCGAACCGAACCGAATCAGACCGGTACTGGTAAAATCAAAAGTACTGGTGTAAGCATGTAATCGGTGCAGTATTGGATGAGATCAATAAACGCCTCCAAATAAGATCATTGTTGAGACAATGGAAGATAGACATCATTTATTTGCAGGAAACAAAGTTGAAAATTATTACAAGAAGAACTATTCTGAGTATTTGGAGCTGCCAATATGTAGGATGGATTTACTCACCTTCTAAGGGGGCTTCGGGTGGAATTCTGGTCATGTGGGACAAGAAGGTAGTGGAGAACATTGATGAATTTGTGGGAGATTACTCAGTGAGATGTTCCTTTAAGAATTTTGTAGATGGCCTTGAATGGGCCTTTGCTGGGGTTTATGGCCCCAACTTAGATAGTGAACAACAGTTGCTTTGGGGTGAGTTGGCAGGCCTATGTACTTGGTGGGATGTTTTGTAGTGTATTGGTAAAGATTTCAATGTGACAAGATTTTCCAATGAAAGATCGGGGGAGGGGTGACAAACTCAAGCTATGGTGGACTTCTCAAATTTAATATTTGATCTAGAACTCATTAACTTACCACTCATGGGAGGTGACTATACTTGGTCTAACAACCAAGTCTGGTCAAGGTTGGACGATTCCTCATCTCTCCTTCATGGGAAATACAATTTCTAGAGGTATTTCAGAAAAGACTTCCTCGGGTATGCTCTAATCACTTTCTCATAGTATTAGATTGTGGAGGAATTTTAGGGGGTAGAAGACCGTTCAAATTTGAGAATATATGAATGAAAGCGGAGGGGTTTGTGAATTGGTTAGACAATGGTGGAATTCATGTCAACTAGAGGGCACCCCGAGCAAGGTCTTGGCTAAAAAATTGAAAGCTTTGAAGGTGGATTTGAAGATATGGAATGAATAGGTATTTGGTAATGTAACATTACAAAAGAAGAATCTCCTTCATGAATTGCAAAGCCTGGAGGGTAGGGAAAAAGAGAATGAACGCAAAGGCCAAGTTGTTTCAGAGATAGAAAGGTTGATATTAATGGAGGAGATCTCGTAGAGGCAAAAGTTAAGGGCATTGTGGCTTAGGGAGGGGGATAATGTACAAAGTTTTTTCATCGAATTGCAAACTCACATAGGAGGTTTAATGCCATTGAGTCCATGACTATTGATGGAGGCCTATCATAAGATCAAGCAGTAATTAGAGAGCATGTTGCTGGACACTTCGAACAATTGTTGACGAAACCTTATGCATGGAGACCAAAGGTAAATGGTCTAGCTTTTGAGGCCATTGATCATAACAGTATGGTTTGGTTATAGATACCATTTGAAGAGGAAGAGGTACGACTAGTAATCAGAAACATGAATAAGGATAAAGTGCCGGGTCCAGATGGTTTCACTATGGCATTTTTTCAGACTTGTTGGGAGGTGGAGGGAGGGGAGATTATGTAGGTTTTTCAAGAATTCTTTTCGTTTGGAAAATTTGAGAGAAGTTTAAATGCTACTTTTATTGCACTAGTCCCTAAAAAGGCAGGTGCAATAGAGGTGCAAGATTTCAGGCCTATTAGCCTTGTGGGCAATATGTATAAAATAATTGCCAAGGTCCTTGCCAACAGAATGAGCACCGTTATGGATAAGAGTATTTCGAAGTCCCAAAATACATTTGTGAGAGGCAAAAAAATTTTGGACTTCGTTCTTATAGCTAATAAATGCTTGGACAACAAGCTTAAGTCGGGAGTATCGGGTATCTTATGTAAACTAGATATGGAGAAAGCTTATGACCACGTCAACTGAAATTTTATATTTTATTTGCTAAGTAGATGTGGTTTGGGGGAAAGATGGCAGAGGTGGATGAAGCATTGTGTGACAATGGCTCAGTTCTCGATTTTGGTAAATAGTGATCCTGTGGGTTTCTTTAATAGTTCGCGGGGGTTACGACAGGTAATCCACCATCACTACTCTTATTTGTGCTTGTGATGGAGGCTCTTAGTAGAATGGTGTAGACTACGATTGAGGGGGGTTTTTTTTCAGGATTTGCAACAAGGACTGCTAACCAATCATTATTTCTCATCTCTTGTTTGCAAAGGATATGTTGTTGTTTTGTGAGGATGAGGTAGGACATATTCAATCTTTGAAGGTCATCTTGCTATGTTTTGAAAAGGCGTCCAGATTGAAGATAAACCTTACTAAAACAGAGATAATTGTGGTGGTTGAGGTAAGAAATATTAGAAGATTGGCCAACATTTTGGGGTGTGTGGTTTCTTTGCTGCCATTGAAGTAACTTGGTTTGCTGTTAGGAGCAACTTCAAAGCCAAGACAATTTGGGAGGAGGTGTTAGAGAAATTAGAGCGTAGGTTAACCGGGTGGAAAAAGTTATACTTATTGAAAGGGGGGCAAATCACACTCATAAAGAGCACTCTTTCCAACCTTCCCACATATTTCTTGTCTTTATTCCCCCTTTCGGCGAGCATTGCAACTAGGATTGAGAAACTCCAGAGCGATTTTCTGTGGAGTGGTATGGGTGATGAGTTTAAATTTCATCTAGTTGGTTGGGATAGAGTGTGTACTCTTTTGAGAGAATGTGGGTTAAGGGTCCGTAATGTGAGGTTCTTCAATAAGGCCTTATAAGAGAAATGATTGTGGCACTATAATCATAAGAGGGAAGTATTATGGAAATGGGTGATTGATGCGAAGTATTGGAGTGCAAGGGGGGTTGGTGTTCTAATGAGAGGAGGGGGCTTACGGGGTAAGGTTGTGGAAGTTTATAAGACAAGGTTGGGGGGATTACTCGAGTCATACTCGGCTGTGTTTGGAATATGGCAACAGAATTAACTTTTGGGAGGATGTGTGGGTGGGAGATTTGGCTCTTAAGGATGCTTATCATAATATTTTTAGAATTGCACAACTTCCTTAAAGAAGTTATGGTGGCTAATGTTTAGGTAATTAGTCATAGTTCACAGGTGTGGAATATCAACCTCACTAAGGAGGTACAAGATCGGGAAGTGAGTGTGCTGGAGGAGTTCTTCAACTTGTTGTACAACATTACTGTTGGTGTTCCAGTTGAAGACAAGTTGGAATGGAGTCCTTCTAAGAAAAGGAAACTCTCAGTTTGCTCTTTTTATGATATACTCTTAGCTCAAACTAGGCCCAATTTCCCGTGGAAGAACATATAGAAGAGTAAAGCACCTCCCAAGGCTACAT